>CM051032.1:1857500-2120000 GCA_027627225.1 Congeria kusceri | reverse complement strand
AGAATTGATATATTAGTGTTGGCTAATAAGCTTTTTTTCAAAATTGTCTGCTAAAATAATCGCATACATATTATTACTGTTTGGAGATTTTTATGCTTAAAAGTGGTAGATCAGAGAAAAGCTCGCGTTTTAATTTTATAACATATAAATTAAATTATAATAGCTTTATTTAATAATTCATTATGGAAACTTTCTTTTTAATGCTCTAAGTATAATTTCTCGTTTATGTTTTAGTTCAAGCACAGATAGAGAGAGCGGTGAGCGGTGAAGAGTCGAAAAAGTAAGTCACTTTTTATCACATTTTTGAAAAAAAAAATGTGGACTCACATTTTGCCCAAGTATGACATTTGTCATATATGTAATGTTTGTAATGTAGTGAAATGTTTCTCATTCCAAACATGCATCTATCTACACAAATCATTTAAAGTTGTGTCGTTATTTTAACAGTTATAAAAAATACAGCCCATATAACTTGAAGTTATACTTAGCGGAATTGTAATTGTGCAAATTAAATATTCTTTTTATATCTTCACAACTTAAAATCTAAGAAAACAGTATTGCTAAATTCGTCTTTAAATACTTATTTAACAGGAATATAGTAGATTATCCTATTTAAATAATTTTATAATTTAATTCGTTTATGTGCGCCGCTTGATGTGTTGAGTGTTTTAACACATTTATTGTATGGATTGCTGCAATACCTGTAGCATATTGTGAAACTTTTTATAGCATATGTTTCTGTTTTAAACATATGGCACGCGCATACAGCATTTTTTGTGAGTCACGAGAAGAACGAGCTAGCTCAAGTGGTTTATTCGCAGTAGTTATAAATTAGTATATGTTGAGTCCATATTGTTGCAATGTTCTCATTTATAGTAATGAGCATATAAATACCTAAATCATCAGTTAACGCATCATTTGCTTTACGATCGAACTTGAGATGTTCTGAAATTTATAAATTTATAATGTGTAATTTTACCGATGCCGATGTGAAAATGTGTGCAAATATTGCAGAATATTGCTCTGTTCAGGGTAGACAGCAACGTTTGCAGTGAAAGTTCAATTCTTAATTTTCTTAAATTAACTTTTGCACCGAAGTAGAAAAAAAAATACTGACGTAATACATGAGCAGAAAATAAGATATTCACAATAATTATTATTCTAAAACGTGTACATGGAAAACAAAACCTTAAACAGATAGTAATTGTAAAGGAATTTACTTGAAACATGTAGTTATTGATAATCTTCATTTTTACGAGTCGGACCGTGATACAAAACGCTTTTATATTTTGAGTTGTTTAACTGTAAATAAACAACGAGTTTGGGTTCTGATGCTTATGAAATAACGTTTTTTATTTACATATACACAACGATAAAGCGAAAATTATTTCGATTCTAACATTACCAGACAACATATCTATCAATTACAATGCGAACTATATTTTACAGTGTCGGAACTACTTGTTCGTGTTGTTTATTGGTAATTTTACAACGGAAATACTGCGCGTGTCATGATAGAATAAACCACAAAAGCATGGTCTGTTTTACAGACTGAGCTCTATTTCATGCAGCTAAAGTCCGGTTACTAATGAAGCGATTTATGGGCCGGTTATTAATGAAGCGATTTATGGGCCGGTTATTAATGAAGCGATTTATGGGCCGGTTAGTAATGAAGCGATTTATGGGCCGGTTACTAATGAAGCGATTTATGGGCCGGTTACTAATGAAGCGATTTATGGGCCGGTTATTAATGAAGCGATTTATGGGCCGGTTACTAATGAAGCGATTTATGGGCCGGTTACTAATGAAGCGATTTATGGGCCGGTTACTAATGAAGCGATTTATGGGCCGGTTATTAACGAAGCGATTTATGGGCCGGTTATTAATGAAGCGATTTATGGGCCAGTTATTAATGAAGCGATTTATGGGCCGGTTATTAATGAAGCGATTTATGGGCCGGTTATTAATGAACCGATTTATGGGCCGGTTATTAATGAAGCGATTTATGGGCCGGTTATTAATGAAGCGATTTATGGGCCGGCTACTAATGAAGCGATTTATGGGCCGGTTATTAATGAAGCGATTTATGGGCCAGTTATTAATGAAGCGATTTATGGTCCGGTTATTAATGAAGCGATTTATGGGCGAAGTCAGTCAAAGAAAAGTGTGTGGATAATATATATTTCGGACTCGTAATGTTTTATGTATTTGTGTTAATGTATAATTGTAATAAATATCATTGGTCAAAACGTTATACGACAAGTCCTTTCTGCAATTTTAAGAATATTTGTTATTTTGTTAATATTTAAATATTCCATTAATATATACCAATATAGATCTGTTGGTTAAATGCATAGGCGGATTTATAGTGGGCGGGAGCGGCGCACGCCCTCTATAAAATTAACCAAGATTCGATTTGTTAAACATGACAATAACTTTAACATATAAATTTCGTTGCTAATAGCGTATTCTATAATCAATTTATTGCAATTATCAAACCCGTTATGTGGTATTTGCGTTCAATTGTTCCATTTTGGCTAAATTGCATTGTTTCAATATATGTATCCTAATATGTATGAGACCAACAGCAGTTTGTTGGCAGTAACTTAACATTCCCCCCCCCCCCTTCTTATTCACAATCCCGCCCCCTCTAACTCAAAATCCTTTTACCGCGCCTGAATTGTAGGTTTACCGATTTGTTTGTTATTCAAAATTTAAATATCTAACGATGAAGAGGCAAAATATAAACTTTTGCATAAAAACATATGTCTAATGTTTCTAAAACGTTTCTTACATGTACTTCAAATCAACGTACGTTAAGTGCAGATTTATATATAAAAAGTAATAAAATCGATTGCTATCAGCTTCATAGCTCCATTGTATCGTTTCTTTTTCTACATATAATAAAAAGTATAAAACACATATAATGAAATAAAAAAGGGACAGGAATAAATACATTAATAACATTACACAAATACAGCATTATAATTTGTTTCACGATCCAAACAACAAAGCGAAATTATTGAAAAACTGATTTCAAATTTTCTGACAATTTAACATTATGAACTAAACAGAACAAATGTTTTCTGAACTGAAAACATATTACAGCTCATCGTTATTTTACAAAATGAAAATAAAAAATTAAGTTTTTTGTCCATTTGTCTTATTCTAAGTGGGTGATAATTTAAAACTTAACTACGTTTTACTGCTATTGCGGTGCGGACAATGGTATTAATTTCAACTCTGATTGCCAAGCATTATGACTGAATCAATTTTAGGCTAAAGGACCCGGTCAATATACGCGAGTTCGTTGACTTCGAAATCGGGTAAATGGGGACATCCGCGCCCCCTTTCCGCTCCCCGGCCCCCATCTGGGATTTTCTTTGTCAACGACCAATTTACATCCGGGTAATTCGCCATGTCCATCGAGATTTGCTTTCTTAATTTTATGATTTGGATTTGATTATTACTCGACAGACGCAGTATTTATTGATATTCTATCTTTAAGTTAAAGGAATTCTCCAGAAAAAAGGAGCCTTAAGTGAGGGAGCACAGCGAAAGGTATATAACAATACTTTTTTATCATTATATGTAATAAATAAATACTATAGTCGTAACGAAATCCATATTTAACTTTATTATTTCACAACTAAGCGGATTATAACAGTTACCAGTTTTCTGTCTCGCACCATTAATTTCGTTAAATAATAGCAAAATTTCTTTGAAATCAGACACTAAAATGCGCGTTTTTTTTTTACAAACACTGTAACTATATACAGTGTACGGAAGTAAGAAAAAAAGCTTGAATGTTTTAAGAAAGCTTGAAGACCAAGATGGCCACCAAATTTCGTCTGCTTCAATCATCCAAAAGCATTCAATTCTGACATCGTATCGATCGCCGTTTCTGTTTTACAGTTAACCACATTTCAGAAGGAATTTTGCCTCATCTATAATGTATCCGCCCCATCTGCCAGCCAAATTACATTCTTTGATAGTGTTCCAGTAATGTCACGTCACGTCTTTTCTGCCAGATGTTATAATCGCGCACTGAAGCAGACGACAATAGCCCTAAGGGCGCGTGCGAGTCATGACCTACGCGCGCGCTATTATTCCGTCCCACGATGCATCATAACGTTTGAATGCAAGCAAATTGTATCAATAGCCAAAAAAGGATCGATGATGATCCGAAATTACTTGTATTCAATACTGGCGAATTGCTAACTGTAAAGGGAAAATCGACCCTTATCTGTTGGGGTCATTCCTGGGCACGAGCCCTTTGTGTTGGGGAATTCATCTGCACACAAACTGGCCAATAAATCTCATGGGTAAATAATTAATCAGCCAGCGTTATTTGGTGCTGGTTATAGGTGCATGCACACAGATGTTGTCTACAGTAAAACACTAATGAGACAATGTAGATACACGAATCTGGAACTGACTATTTCTGGGCGATTACCAGTAGTAAGTACATGCATATATTTGTATTTTATTAGTATTGTTAGAGAGATAGTTTACGATCGCGTATACATACTCGTATGTTCTGATTTGAAATACAGTTTGCTTAAATAGGAATTATTCACAGATGTTCGTATTTTTGAAAAAAAAAAGTCATTTAATGTCTTAACTGCAAAGTCTAAAGACATTGGACTGACCAAAAACAAATATTATATTAAGAGCAAAAAGTGATTTCAAAAAATTGCTTTCGCCGGGACTCGAACCAGGTCGGTCGGGAAACAAATCTCTCGTTCTAACCAGTCTGCTATTCTGACTGCCAAAAATTGTGGCGAAATTTTAACGCTATGTAAGTGATAAACGTGTTTTCCGAAATGCCGATGAAAAGCGTTACAAACGCTTTTTAATGTTATATATTTCAAATGATAATTTTTCATAAACAACCCTATGTTTCCAATATATTTCTTTGTCACGAGTGTTATTTTGCGTGTTCATATAAAATGTATTTTTCTTGACAAAAAAATACAAATTGTAAATTTGCCAATTTGTGAACAGGTCCCTTTAACCCCGTGACATGACAACACATGCATTATAGCAACATAAACAATTATGCCATATAAATTTGATTCTGTGTTTAGCGTCCCCATGGTTTTTCGAAACCTACCAAACAGGCAGGAAAAGACAAACAATGAGTTCATAAAAAAAAACAATTTTTTCTCACAACTTATTCATGGCAGTGGTACAAAAGCAAATGTTTACCTGCAAAACTGTCGCATATCATCTTCATATTGGGAACCTACTTTAACGCAGTATTTTAACTGTGTAAATTGACTAGTAGCACACTATTTTTACTAACATTGGTAAAAACACATAAAAGTTTTGTTGTTTTTTTCAAATTTATAAACTTGACTTTTTTTTTTTTTCAAATTTATAAACTTGATTTTTCACATTGTATAAATTGTTTTTTTTTGTTCAGGCATGCCAAAACCTACCAGCCCGAGGACGCTAAACATAGAATCAAATTGGTAAGGCCTTATGCATGTAAAAACAAATTTTTACAATTATTTTATGTCAAAAAAACAACAACTGAAAGCAATTGAGATATGTTAATAGTACATCTTTCAAATAGTTGTCACAGAATCAACAAAAAATTATATTTAACTAAAAGCCACTTCAAATAATTAATTATAAATATATAAAAAACTAAATGAATATATAGTATAGACGAATCTTACTGTAATTATTATTATATCGAGAAGTGTATCGAGCTTTGAAACAATATTTAACAATTAAAACATATGAGTTTACAAGAACAACATGCCACTGCATATTCGTTCATGAATATGTTAATATAAAAATAGTAAATAAGCATATTGTGTTTTGTATTAAACTTGTTTTGCCATCATTTTTTCTCATTACGCTTAAACTGCATACGCTTTGTTTCATTTTCAAATGCAGTATTTTAACAGTAAAGGGACTTATTCATATATGTTCGTATTTTTGAAAATGTCATTTTATAACTTAAATTCTAACATGTTACTCGCTAATTTTTTATTGACAAAGAACAAAATTAGCGTTGTTAAACTACCCAATAAACAACGCAAAATATATTACCGATTCAGAGCGGAGCATAGTAAAAAGTAGTTCCAAAATTTCAGTTGCAAAATATATGTAAAATCATGTTATGCTAGAATCGAAATAATTTTCGCATTATCCTTGTTCATCGGCCAATAAATAAATCGTTGTCGTGTGGTTTTTAAACAACTCGTGCTAACGCCCATGTGGTTTAATTCCTACGCATCAGAACTCCAAATCGTTTTTTATTGGCCGATAAACAACGATAAATCGAAAATTAGTTCTTAATTGCAAAAAAGCATATGATCTAACCGAAACCAAAAATAATATATAGAAAAGCATTAAAAGGTAACAAAAAAGTTTTGCCTCCGCCGGGACTCGAACCTACGATCCCTGGATACTGGATAAAAAGTATGTTAGGCCAGTTGAACTTAACGCTTAGTAAGTGACGCAAACCATTTTCAAAATGTCGACAAAAATCGTATCTATATCAGTTGTTGTTTATTCATAATCGACACATTAATTGCAATATACTTTTTTATGAACAATATACTTTTTTTTGTAAACTGTAACAAACATTTTGAATATTTCCAATTTGCCAATCTGTGAAAAGGTCCATTTGAAAGGACTACGTCATAGAAAACTTGGTTTCCTATTACAATATAAATTATACTGAATTAGATGAAAGAAACGTGCTATACTAAGACATGCATATTGAATAAAGAACAAATAATATAATACATAAAGAACATTTTGATAAACAAATCGATACAAATGTTTGTAAAAATTAAAACCACAATCGCGTATCGAACTCACGCCTTAGGAGCCATACCAAGAAATTACGGTAGACTTCGCTATAACCGACTGCGCTATACTGCTTAGTACAGAGACGGGTGTAAACTATGGTTTTACATAATACTCACAATTCTGACGACAAAATGTAAACAAGAAAAAGGGCCAACAATCACGAACCATATTATAAATTGATTTTTATCTCAATGCCAAAACTTTTTGTCCCATTATATATTTATATATATATACCTTATTTTAACCTAATTTTATATGTCATTATTAATATCTTAATTTAAGATTTTTTTTAATTACCCCTTTGAGGCCCTTTTCGTTGACATGGTCCCTTTCATTGCAGACACAACATATACGGCAAGTTTTAATGTTAATTTTAACTGTCCGTTAAATGACTTATGTGATTTTCTTCTGTAAAAATACAAGTTTTATTTCACATTTCATTTTATTTGACTTTTGTGTCAAATGAGCTGAATACTAGTGTATTCGGATAAATTATCAAAATAAGTTTCCAGCTACATGAATTGTGTGGCCGGCGTTGCTAACTTGCTAATACTCACTCTTATAGCGAACAATGATGCATTATAAGTATTGCAAAAAATGTCAACAAACGTGTCGATGTTTATATTTTGCGAATCAAATTATTATTAAGTGATTATGCTGATCGTTGCATGCTATAAATAGATGTGCAGATAGCAGTCAAAGATGGATAACTCTTACTGATATCACACCAATATTTGTGTAATGGATAACCTCACGTGGAATTTAATTCAAAATATGGACTTGATTTTGGTAAAATATTCAGGATTATTAATTAAACATTTTCTACCGCTTATGAGTATAACTGTATTCACAGTCATTATGAATATATATCATCCCAAACTATTGCGCTCATCAAGAAAGATTTTTCAAAACTTCGCGCCAAGACCGGTAATGGTATATTGAGCGAGTTGACACAACTACTTATTTCATTTGAATTTTAAAAATAATTAACTCGCATATTGAAATGCCCTGAAACGTTTTTCACCTTAATAGGATGAATATTATTTAAACAATCATTTTTTTTAAGTGCACAAACCGTTTTAAACTACAAAGTACATATAAACTTGTGAGAACGGTTTGTCAGCGATATGCGCCGTTACACGCCCCTTGTTATATATTGTGCACACACAACTATAAAGGTTGTCAATTGCATCATTTCCCTCAGGACCCGATATGTTCTTGAATATTCTCTTCAAGCGATTTCATCTTCAACACTGATTACCTCACATACATTACACCGGTGTTAATGTACTTTCAGTAGGCAATAGATTCAATTCAAATCATAGATCCATCAAAGCGCAATATGGACTCAATTCCACGATGTGATATTTGTGTTGCTTAATACTTTTAGCGCAAAATACCTGCACTGCCAAATGATGGCGTTTTTTTTTAAATGTTTTGAGTGGTTCTTTTATAAATTGCTGCAGTTTACTATGTGTGCTACATATGTTTCATAAATATAATATATTAACATTGTATTTATTATCTTCAAAATAATTATTTAATCATTATTTGTTCGATTGCTCTTATTACGACACGCTTGCGTTTCTTTTTAATATTTCAAGAAGTTTTAAGTGGCGATTTTTTTTAATTCGCGCTATCGTTCGTGACCGCCAATATAGGCAAAATTAAACCCTGGCAAAATAGTACTTATCCAGTATGGTTTATTCTCAATTGAATAAGAGGTTCATTCTGCGAGTCAAGTCATGTTCATTGTCATCAGATATCTGCGAGTATGGTGGTCTCATTATTAAACCAGCATTTGCGCTATAAAGAAATTATAAGAGTATAAAACAGTCGAGAATTAATTTCATTTCGTGCTGACAACACCAAAACATGTAACTAATATCAATGGTTTGTGCAAATCATAATAGAATTGCAATCAAATGACAAATGGATGACAAACTAATGAAAACAAATCAATGGGCTTTAAAGAACAAGACCATGCTTTGTGTTTATTTCGAAACCTGATCACAGGCAATCCAATCTTATCAGAATTCAGGGTGTCCCATGAAAACAACAAACGCGGCCTTCGGGCGGACAAGCTCTCTTGAAGGAAATTAAAGATGATATCAAGTTTGTGCAGGAATTGGATTGACTTCTGAGAACCACCGAGCGACAGAATTCAGATTGGTTTTCTGTCATTTCAACGACGTGCATCAATAAAGTTAAGGAGAAAAGGGGAAGAGAAAGAGGAGAAAATTAAACTAACCATGCCAATATATTGCCTGAATATTTCCAGGGTCTCCCTAATTTTGTTATTAGAATTAGAATCTCGCAAAAGCCGAAATAACGGAACGCGTTCGGTCCACTGGTCACGAGACGGAATTTGACGTTTTTGGTAATTGATTTCCCTCAGATTCGTTTGTTTTGCCGAAGTGGAAAGAGAAAGCAATTTGCACGGACCGCAGTAGACTGATTAATGGTATTGTCTCCGATATGAATTTTCAGGACCATAGTGGTACGTGTTTTGTGACCTTTAGATGGGGTACGGTATAGTTAATGTCTACATCAGCCACAAAGAAAATGATCCGTTGCTTACAGATATAAAATATTCTAAAGCATACTACTCTCTATATAAATAAAACATATTAATATAAAGCATCAGACACTCTAGCTGCATCATCGCTAGAGAAATCCTAATTAACACACAAACACCCTATGTTGGATCAGCTGTTCTTATTTACTTGTACATGTAAGTACATATATTGCATAATTGTGGTTCGTTGTTATTTTTTCTCTTAAGTTTCTACAAAAATTACATACTGTTTTCGTACATGGAGCAGCCTTTTGTTACTTTTTTCTTAGTTGGTACATTTGCTTGCAATTCAGGTTTAAGACAATGCGAACGGAGTAACAATCAATTCGGCGTTGCTGTTAATTATTTACATCAGTCTTCAGACACTCTGTGCAGCCAAGATTCGTGAATTATTTATTGTGGATTTATGTGTTAGCTCTCGTATCTTAGCAAGTACCACGGGGATCAATATCAAGATAGCAACGATTTTCGGAGCTTCAAAGCTATAAATACAACAACAATCAAGACCCATAAAGCATTTCCTTATCTGCTCTACGGACGTCCACACATTTGAAGCGTTAAATAATGCAATTCCGTCAATCGTTGAACTTTATGCCCAAGGTCTTTGAAATTTAAAGACATATGATACACATAAAGATATAATGCAAAAAGAAAGCATACGTTTGCTTGCGAAAGAGATAAAATAAGAAAATAAAATAATAAGTAAAGAAATAACCTGTTTTATGCAATATTGTGTTTACTCATAAAGTTCATGTTTAGAATTGTAAAAATTCGTATTGCTTTAAAGTGCATGCTTATTGTCAAATATGATATAAAACGTCCGTGTATTCCAAAGAAAACAAAAACACGATTTTGATTTCAGTGATTCCACAATGTTTTATTTGTTTACAATGCATACATAGAACTTGCAGGTTTTATGCATTTAAGTCATGGTTCCATTTAAGTCATGGTTCCATTTAAGTCATGGTTCCATTTAAGCCATGGTTCCATTTTAAATTTCTACATTTTCCAAGTGACGTAGTACATAATGAACACACTAACTCGAGAAATCCTATACAATCAGCGATAATGGTTGCCATGGTGATCCAGACTGGTAATGAGTTTTAAAGGTTTCAGAAGAACCTTGTTTTGAGAAAAGAGAGTCTGGATGGTCTAAGACTACATCATTAGTCCAAATTAAGTGGATGGGAAATTGACGGGCGCGGTGCATTTTTCATCATAGCAACGCAGCCTATTGTACGGTTTACTAATAAAAAAAACCAATGCAATCCAATTTTAATCTCCAGAAAAGCCATCTAGCCATCTAGAGAAGTCGTTCATTTAGTACAGCACGTGGACAGTTGGTTCCTTGGCTTCGGTTGCAGATAGGGCAGCCAGCGGAAGCGACTGTTCTTCCGTTTGTGTGCGCAAGACAATAACTGAGATACAAGGCAATATGAATGAACTTTTTTTTACAATTATTATTGATTACAATTTTTTTTATTTAATTGCGTGTTTGAACTGCATGCTTGACTGCTTACGTTTTCACTTAAGCCAGAACTGTGTAGTTATTTTCTGTGCTGACTCTTTATTAATATCAATCCAAAACGATAAATGATAATATCTACACACAACTATTTGTGTAAATTAGTTAATAATTTTTTGTACAATAGTAACTGTTTGAAACTCTTTGTATTTTAAGTAGAAATCTGCATTTGTATGCATTGATAAATGTACTCAGTTCATGTATATTTCTACCGAAACGGAATGACATTGGCGTATTTTCGTTTATAATTATTCAAGCGTTGAAATATGTACATTAATTTACCGAGTTAGTTTCATTGGCATTTAATTACATAAAAGAAGTGAATTATAAGAAGGCAAAACAGCCAATTTCACAAACTTGTCCGATTCAGAGCACGAGTCAGAAGGAATATTTGCTGCTAGTATGCCTTGTTTCAAAGTGTGTATGTACGATCTTTCATATCAATTATTTTTTTCTAAATAAGCAGATGAACTTGTGACAAAACAACATAGAAAACAAATAGAAAAACACGTAAGTGACGAAAAAACATTACTATATAAAAAAAAATCAACAAATACGAGTATCGAATTTTGCATCGTTTATTAGTGTTGTGTAACGTAAAACGACTATCGAGTCAACGTATATACATGTATATATACATGTATTGGAGTTTGCGGCTGTTCAACAACTAGCCAAACATACAGCAAGGTTTGTTCTTAACATTAATGTTATTCCATTTCAAATAGAACATAGAACTGTGAACATTTATTGTAAGTTATTCGTATTTGTGCCACTATTGTTGTTGTAAGGTCGTACATTCACACTTTCAAACGTATTATTTTCTGCTTCCCGTAACTGTCAGAAATTGGCATCTCTGTATTCACTTAGCAGCATCGTTCTCTAAGCTAGGCCTGCTTTCTCCCTTGTATTACTTTCCGTCTAATGGATGGGGATCTAATTGTCAATGTCTGATGAAGACAAACTATAGTTATATTACTAATGCCAGGCTATGTCCAAGCTCTTTCAACGCAACAACGAAAGATACATAACACATTCTTCTCTGAAATACACGCATCTGCTTCTTTGATTCTCGGTTCTTGCTGTGATGGAGACAAAGCTTTTTAACACCCATGTGAGCTCCGGAATTCTACGATTTTGTCACTAATGCAAAGCGATGGCCTCATTGTCACGAGAAGCAGTAATTGCCATCGATTAGATGCTGTCATTTGCAATGGGATTATTCTCTGATCGCCGCACTCAAGAGGCTGTATTTATGATCTCGAGTGGGCTTGAAATCACTTGGCTTATTATGAAGGGATGATGATGATTTTTGTGGTCAGTATCTATTAAGTTCAAGAGTTTAAGCTACAAATGTATGTCATATGTATCGCGCGACCGAACTCTTCGTGTTTTAATATTTATCGTTTGATAGAAATGATGCACACGTACATGTACTTTAATTTATGTCAATTCGTCAAATATTCAATAAATGGCTTGTATGTTGACAGTAGTTGTAGTTCTAAAACTGCGATAAAAACCGTTTGTGATACTGAATTACATTTGAAATGTTGGTTATACATAAAAAATATTCACGTCGCTTTATTGATCCCGAGTATTTATCGCGCTATCTTGGTGGAAGATAAAAGTATAATATTCATTTGCTTTTGTCTTTTTATCTGTACATCAGAAGAGAGCCGTTTAAGAAAAAGCGCGATTATTTGAATATACATGTGTTTGTGAACATTTCTTTTTACTAGTTATGTTTAGATAAAAATACCATATTGGCATTATGGCCAGTGGCATTGCACCATTGCACTTTAATGCTTCTGAGCTTATGTTACCAAATAGTGGATTGGTAACAGCATTTCAAACTAACGACGCATTCCCGTTCGTTGTTTAAGAAACGACCAATATTGCATTGAAATAACTGTAGTGATATTTTAATGATATTAAGAAAACATCTGACTGTCATAGACTCAAATGAACTTTATTAGGTTCGATAGAAGGTTACCTGCCACGCGACAACCCTTCGATTTTCAATGAATGAGTTCGCTAGAAATTACAGGACTTTCAATGATTATGGTGGATTGATTTTTGATTGAAATCACGCTCCTGTTATCGATTAGATAAATTCTCATTAATGCACTTCTACTAGAATCATTATTTGCCTGATAGCGACCGTGGGTTTTACTATGGACATGAAAAAGTACATGGTATTCTTAGATTTCATTTCATTTGCTCTTTGTGTCTCGTTTTCCATTACTGTATTTGCACACACATCTGCGCTTATAATACGTCAAAGATGCGACTGGAAAGAAGCTTAGATAAAATTATAAATAACCTCGTGTAGGGTTTGGTTCTTTTCAATATGATATTTTCTTAAGTGAATGACATCAGTGGTAAGGATGGTTTCTGCATTTATCTGATCGTGTTTGTAAATTTAACAGTGGTAGGTAGTATACGAAAATATCGTTGTTGGAATAACGTCCGAGGGCGAAGCGTGGTTTTAAGAACTTAAGAGCGTCGTCTGGGATCGGTGCAATTATCGGATCTATTTATGGTTTAGGTTAGATCTATTTATATTCCGATGACTCACGGGATTACACCAACGGTATGTGTTTGAATAAATTGGTGTTGTATTCATTTTTTTTAAAGAATATATTAATATTTACTCAGTCTTAAATCACAATTAGTCAACGGCAGAATGTGTTGTAAAATAACATAAATATTTTATAATTGTATATATGGTTATAATTTGGTTGCATTTGACGTTAAAGGTTGTGTTTTCTTATTATTATGTGTGCATCCTGAGGTTTACAATATGTGCAGTTTAAGTTGTGTTCGTTTCAGTGTTTGCTATACTTAGTGGAAATTTAAATTTAAGTAAAATGGATGCATCACAATAGTTCGATGTCATTCAGGTGCTTTTAGACTGTATGTACGATCTGACAACATTTTTGACATTAATTAAAATAAACAGATAAAGTGAATTACCATTAAATTGGAAAACAATTTAATAAGAACAATTTTTAACAAACGCATAATTTGTTACTTTTTCATTAGAAACTAATTTTCGGCTGAACAACCGGAAGCTCCAATATATGTATAAATGTTGACTCGACAGTTGTTTTAGGTTACACAGCACTAATAAAATATGCAAAAGTCGACACTCGGATTTTTTTATATATTCGATATTTTAGTGTTTCTTTCTTCATGTTTATGTTTACCTCTCTGTTTTAAAGTTATATTGTCACTTTAATCTGCTTATTTTGAAAGTAATTGATATGATTGATCGTACATGCACACTTTTAAGTGGAAAACCGTTGCTACTTTGTACAACCGTTCGATTTCCATCATAAACATTCTCATGCAAATGACAAACATGGTTCTTGCAGCAATGATGATTTATTGCCGAAAGACCTTTTCCCTCAAACTGATTCATCGATCATAAGCTGCATATCCTGTCGTGGATTCCATACAGACAGAACGCGTTTACGCTACTTCGTTTGGGAATGAGCAGTAAAAAGACATTGATGGGCATTACTTCAGCATGTTTTCTCTTAACGGTTATGCCCGTTTTATGTTACTACGTCAGTGTTTTAATGTAGCTAATTGGTGACTCTACCGGAGAATTTCTAATTATATGATGAGAGTGTCTACTAAAACTGTGTTATTTACAGAGAATGGGTAGAGGACGGATATTACACACAACTTCGCTTGTCTAGATAGTCTTAAGTAAGCAGTTTGTGATGTCAATTGTTCTGGCAGAACACTGAATCCATCGGATTTTCTCAGTAAGTTACATATCTCTATTGCCTGGTGTTAAAGATGATTTTTAAAAATATATATAATTAGTAGGTAGCGGTGGGTACGAACTGCAGCTGTATTGTATATCAAAATTAAGAGTTCAGTGCTTATAAAGCATATCTGTAACACTTCTATTGGATACTAAAACATTAATTGTGTTTTTGGTGTGTTCAGGCAGTATCATACATTCTAGTTCATGGGCTTTCAACTCTATATGATCGCTAAGCATCTGAATTGCACGTTATTTTTACTAAGAATATACATGTTATCTTCACTGCGGTTAAAATATAGTTAGCAAGCAAATGTATATCCAGTAAAAGTAATATTTTAAATCAAATTAAATATGATATATACGTTCACCAGTTTTAACAGGAATAGATCTATTATCATTTGGATTTTTATCAAGAAATTACTCTGACAAAATATGATTAACCAAAGTGTGTATGTTAACATGTGAGTGAACATGTGAGTGAACATGTGATGTGAAAGTATGGATATTTGTTTGACATCAAGCATTTGCCTTAATAAAGTACATCTTTCTTGTTTATTGACTAATCGAGCTACACGAATACACATATCTCATATTCGTGCTTTTAAAGGGACTTGTTCACAGATTTTCGTATTTTTGAAAAATGTCATTTTAAGTCTTCACTGAAAAACCGAAGCTGTTGGACTAACCAAAAACAAATATTATATAAAGAATTATTTTTTTTTTAAGATTTGCTTTCACCGAGACTGTAATCTACGACCACCGGGGTCAAAAGTCTTTCGCGCTTACCACACTCGGCTATACTGTGTTACAATCTTTGTAGTGAATTTTTAACGCTATGTAAGTAGTACACGTGTTTACCAAAATATCGATGAAAAGCTTTACAAACGCTTTATAATTTTATCCATTTCAGTTAATGATTTTTCATCATAAACGACAAGATATTTCCAATATATATCTTTGTGTTATTTAGCTTGTTTATATATAATGTTTTTTTCTGTGATTTATGACAAAACATTCCAAAAAAAAATTAATTTGCCAATCTGTGAACATGTTCTTTTAAATATGCATTACACGGACGCGATTCCTGGAGATGGACTGGCTGATATTTCCCTGAACAATTCATTTCTCGTGAGATACATTGTCCGTAACTGCCGGCAGCGTCTGTATGGTGGCAAATGCACGGATATGGAAATACGTTCCGACCTCTGGTCTAATGGCGTGGACGAAGAGAGCGATCGATAGCAACCCAAGTCCCAGAAGACTTGATTTTCTTCATTTTTCCCCATTCAGACATAACGAACGGAATGTTGCGGGATGTATGCAATTGCTTCTGCTACGGATGACGCATTCTATTGACCCTTGGAAGCCACGGTTTAATCAATTCTAGCATAAAATACGTTCTCCTGCATACATTCATTGTGTATAGTTTAGAGTTGCTTACTATTCACTAAACCATTGCTTGTATGAGTCGCGATTTTAAAACCTGGATTTGGTGACAATCTACGTGAAATACTTTCGCATAAACACGAACAATTTATTTTAGGATAAAATTTTAGGATTTAATTTCTAAGAGTGAAATGTACACTCCATTTTGACAATTAATTCGAAGACTCTCCGTTTTGACAATTAATTCGAAGACTCTCCGTTTTGACAATTAATTCGAAGACTCTCCGTTTTGACAATTAATTCGAAGAAAATGAATGCGAAACTCTAAAGGCTTAAGGATTGTTCTAAGGGCAAATATTTCGTAGAATCGTTTACATAAATTCTCGCAACTGAGTTTAGTTTTAAGTCCCCAATTGACTGTTCAAAGCCATGACCCCAGCTTTAATTATTCCTGTATCATATTTTGTTCGCTTTTTCTATGTTATGTTCTGCTTTGTAGAAGCAGTAAATGCAAATCAGTGGCTTCAATCCAGGACTATCAATGTGTTAAACGGTCCAAATGATCTTTTAAACAGACATAATCCTCTATGTATCAAATTTCAATTAATGCTATAAAAATGTAATTAGCATTGATTATCCATAGTTTCCAATTACACACTATGAAGTTTATCTCATAAACACTTTACGTGGAAATTTACAAATACCTTAATTTCCAGAATTGCGTTCAAAATATGTTTCGAATAAATTTTCGTCGCACATTCTAAGTTAATAATTTTGTTATAATCTCGTCTTTTGTCTCGTTCATGCCAAGTTTCTATGTTTATGTTCAGATTATGATCTACGAAGGACTCATATGTGTTTAATTACGTTGATTTGCATCTGTGATAATACTTTGTTATAATACCTTCTTATGAACATTTGGAATTAAGTTTGGACGTTTATATAAACGCTGTTTACTTTCAGTTTCAACAAAGACGACATATTCTCGTAAAACCTTTGCTTCGCTGTATGACTCTCGTCATTGTAAAGTCTATGAAATTTCGCTGCTTATGGAACGATACGGTTTGTCTGGACGCATACATTGGAATTTATTTACACACGCAGGTGTAACATTCAATCGTCAATGAAAATTTCAAGAACTGAGATACATGTGCATAAACAAACTGAGTATCACATGTGCAAGAATACAATTTACTACTTCTTATATAATTCCTCTTCTTCTTCTTCTTTTTCTTCTTCTTCTTCTTCTGGTAGTCGTAGTAGTAGTAGTAGTAATATTAGTAGTAGTGGAATTAGTAGTTGGAGTAGTAGAAATAGTAGAAGTAGTTGCTTTCTTTTCTTAAATTATATTGAGATAGTTATTCGTTTGAAAACATATTATATTTGATCATATTGTAATGTCTGGCCGAAAATATTCCAAAAAGAATTTTATGTTTAATAGTAAATATATAAATTGTTAATTTTAATGTTAAACAGTATGTGCTCTATACTAAATGCAATTGTATGACATTTTAGCTTAAAAGCATGACTCATCGTTTCAGTGGTACCACAAATTGCCAGTTTAAAGACACATTCAATACAAATTGTATCCCAGCGCTATATTTAAACTTATTAAGGTTCTATTTAAATGCCAACACTTTGTGACAGAAGCTATCAAGTCGTTTTATATACAACATGGTAACACAACATAGAATATAGAAAGAATAATTGGTTGGGTGTCACCTCCGCGAAAAAAGCACTTACCGGTACGATGCTCGAGATACTCGATTAAGCTAACGCAACATATCATCGTGTTCGGAAACAGATATCCTTAATTAAGGGGCGATGGCGATGGATTCCAATAAAAGCATGGTAAATACGGTGACAGTAGTGGATCAATACCAGAGGACTCGGCACGGCAATCCGTGAAATGAAACATTGCGATGGATGGATCTGCGCATAACGAGAGCTAGTTTTGTGACAGGTCAATACACGTGATGGAGATTCAAGAGTATGACGTCATAGTGATCAAACCAAAATGGATTTTCAAAGGATTTGAGGCGGATATGTTACTAAAATAAGTATAATAATTAAGTAGAATTATTCTAAGGAAACAACCGGTAAATATGATAACAGTTAATGATAACACATTCCAGCAGTTCTGAGAAGTGACATTTCTAACGGCTGGTTTGAAAATGTTATGAATCAATATTCTTAAAGTTTGTTAAGAAATAGTAGCACAGTAAGACGCCATTTATATATGGCAAATGGCGGATGATTCAGACATCTAAATTCAACCTATGGCATCGGAGTATTTTCTTAATTGAGATGTTATATGGCATATGGATTGCATATGCAAACGAGTATATATGTACGTATAATATTGCAAGCCGTGTTTCAGTGATGGAATAATGCATTTACCTCATTAAAGTCTATATTTCATGCGTTGTATATTTTGGGACCTTAACATGAATAGTTACCAGCTTAAAGAAAGACTGTACCATTTTGTACAAGCTTAATAATATAAAACCATCCATTGATTCAAAAGATGTCAGTATACTTTTAAAATGATATAATAATAAATGTTGAGAATAACCTATGTTCATAAATGCGTATTAAGAGAGAAATTTAAAACTAAAATAATACTTTGCTGCGCAGCGAACTATTTATTATATACATGTCCACACAGCGTCTCGACGATCAGTTCGATTGATTACGCATGGCCAGTCCTTATTTTCTCATTCAAACCCGAATGTAGGCGTTGCTGTAGGATAAACGGGTCTGTATCGAAATAAAATATGTATTTGCATTTTTCGATAAGAGAAATAGTTTTGTCGATGTTGACGTTTATTTATGTTATATAATACGTGTTTTTTGTTAGTGGGTAACGAAAGAGACATGAAATAAATCTATACAAATCAGAAAGTCCCTCTAGAACGTCATTTTGAATAAGATGGCTTTCATAGTAATGAGTAATATTGCGTTTACGTGCACGCTGGACAGCACATACGCAAATAAAACATTGCCCAGACGTAATCAATGTTTTATTTAGTGACTACGCAATATGTCGCGAACTTGTATCTGTATATATTCATATGAGACATACATGCTGATTTGCTGATGCCAATCGTTTATACATCTGCATGCAATATTGTCTAGCCACCTCTCATTTCCCCATAATTGAGTTCTACGACCATTATTGGACTTCGTGCTAGATATCATCTCTACCTATCATGATATTTGCCTTTCAGATGCAGGAAAATTGATCTATAAATAGACATTAAAACGGATAAACCATATCTTAAAATACATAGTTACCGTGGATAGTGCAAATGCCTTGAAAAGCGGAAGTTCATTACAAGCTGATAACCACGCTAATGGGAAGATAGAGGGACTTGTTATCTAATAACAATATAATAAGAAAGATGTACATTATAAATAACTAATTCTGGAAAGCAAAACAAATTATGGTATTCCGTCGGTTTTAAAGATCGTTGTCGTTCGTTTCCATGCCCAATTTGAGAAATATTTTACTCTTTTAGCGAATGCAAAACCAATATATTGCTCGTTACTGACGTCGTTGAAGGTGAAGCTGAACATATCAAAGATGACATCAGCTTTTTTAAAATTCACTAATAAATGGACACACGTAGGCAGCTACACACGGATGAATTCACATTCATGACAATATATATGTTATACCATTGAACATAATATGTGGTGACAAGTTGCGTCATATTACCATCCAAGTATAGTACGTGACAACTATGATTATTTGTTCTTAACTATCGTGCGTCGATCGTTTGTACATATCTGGAAATGATAACGTATAAAAAGAAGGCGACTAAGTTATATAGAAGCAAAATGTTATGAGATGCAAACCATCAGAAGAGAACCAATGTATATGACATTAATAGACAGCATTTATCACATATCCTTTCACTGATTCAAGCACAGTGGTGACAACACTGAAATTTTACAGTTAATGGAGTCTTCGACAGCTGGTGGACTCATTGACAGCTAATGGACTCCACGACACCTACTGGATTCATTGACGCCCAATGCATTCATCGACAACTAATGGACTCTTCGACAGCTGATTGATTCATAGACATCTAATGGACTAATCAACATCTAATAGCCTCATCGACTTCTAGTGAACTCATCAGTAACTGATGTATTCATGAACAGCTGATGGACTCATCGACAACTGATGAACTCATCCACACCTGGTGGACTCATCGACAGCTGATGAACTCATCGTCAGCTGATGGACTCATCGACATCTGATGTATTCATCGACAGCTGATGGATTCATCAACAGCTGATGGACTCATCGTAAGCTGATATACTCATCGATGGCTGATGGACTCATCGTCAGCTGATGGACTCATCGACAGCTGATGCACTTATCGACAGCTGATGGACTCATCGACAGCTGAGGTTCTCATCGACAGCATATGATCTCCTTCACAGCTGATTGACTCATCGACATCTGATGAACTCATCGACAGCTCATGGACTCATCGACAGCTGATGAACTCATCGACAGCTGATGGACTCATCGACAGCTGATGTAGTCATCAACAGCTGATGGACTCGTCGACAGCTGATGGACGTATCAACACTTGGTGGACTCATAGATACCTAGTGAACTAACGACAACTGATGTACTCATCGACACCTAGTGGACTCATCGACATCTGATGGACTCATCAACACCTGGTGGACTCATCGACAGCTGATGGACTCATCGACAGCTGATGGACTCATCGACACCTGGTTGACTCATCAACACCAGGTGGACTCATCGACTACTGGCGGACGTATTTACACCCTTTGGATTCAGCGACACCGAATGGACTCGTCGACACCTGATGGACTCATCGACAGTTGGTGGACTGATTGATAACAGGTGGACTCATCGACAGCTGGTAGAATTGTCTACACCTGATGGACTCATCGACAGCTGATGGACTCATTGGCAACTGATGAACTCGTCGATACCTGATGACTCATCGACATAACGGAAAAAACGACCACTTGTGGACAGTTTTATCCCCTAGTACTCCTGTCGCGTTCACTGTGTCGGCCTTGGTGAAACTGTCACTATTAAGGCACGCGGTGAATGCCATAGTGGTGCTTGTTTCTACAGATATGCCAGGGCCCATTTTCACCAACCCATTCTTAGACTTAATACATAAGAATAATGAATGTTATCAAAATTGTTATGTTCGAAAAAGGCCTTTAATCTGAAGTTTACTTGGTTTTCCGTAACTCATATTGTAGCATTCTTTATTTAGAATGATTTGTTAATGACAAAGCAACATGAATTCCAGCATATTTGCCAACATACTGGTATTATTTCTTCAGTTTAAGTGTATTCTTTCTTCTTAAGTTTAAGAATGGGTTGGTGAATACGGGCCCGGGACGCAATATACCATCGTGGTCGAGTTAAAGGCAGTTGGACGAATGTTCAGATTACAAACACGACGTGTTCTTTTGAACATGTCTGGAACAATTATGGATTCAAAACGCATACGGTGTCTCCAGTGAAGAAAGTAAAATGGCAGCAGGACTAGAACCAATGATATAGAGACAAATAACAACAAACAACTGAACACATGGCTGGCGTATGGAAGGAAACGTTTAAAACAGTTTATAGGAAAGCATCTCTGCAAATCTTGAATAAAGTATGCTAAATATTAATGGATATGAGATTGGTAGGAAAAGACATCAACCGTTAGAGAAACTAGGGAGTGTCACTGTTCAAAATAAAGCTAAATAAAAGAAAGAAAAGGACTTCGTTATCCTCTTGAACCTCCGTACACAACACCGACCTTCCAAAGAATATTTACAATTGTAAGATATATTACTCATATATTACCCATATATTACCTATATATTACACATCACAATTATAACAAATATAATAATGTATATAAATAATAACATATAATTAAAACTTCATGTACTATGATTCAGTATATAGTGTCAACCTTATACAATATATAACTTAGGTATTGTGAAAAACAGAGAAAATAATGATATGCTAAATTAAATAAACTTTAAAAAGTGGGTCTCTTTTTAACGTTTGTTAATATTTTGTATAAAATGCGAGAGGTTTTCACTGTGCCAAAGTTTTATTTACAATGAGGCGTGTCGTGGGAAAACCGGGCTTAATGCATGTGACTAAAATGCATACATTATAATAACATTGTGTCCCATTAAATTGAAACCATCCAATCATTCAACTGGTCTTTTTAAAGGTCACGTGGACATATAAATGCAGAAGCAACATTGGAACCCCGAGTATTCTGCTCGCGTCACATGACACTGTGTAACCTTTTGGAGATTCGAATAAATAGAAATGTTCAAGCATGTGGAGCAAGTGCATTAGAATCCAATACAATTTGCATTGCAAGTTGAAAGGCCCTTGATCGGTGAATAAAGGAATTCCGATGTTTGAGATTGCTTGAGTTCGACGAAACTGTGTTGTTGTTTGTTGTTTGTTTTTTAGTTGAAAGTAGAAAAAATATGACTGAACAGATATAGCGAACATATTTCTGTCTGTCTGTCTATCTTATTTTGAGTTTACGTTGTACATCAGGGAAATTTGGTTTGCTGGATACTGTTATTACAAAAACACCGATCCTCCAAGTAAAACTGTTTACAAACGCTAGTTGTATTTAATACCATATTTCAGGGAGTTTTCTATGTTTTGTCGCATTCAATAACTGTGATACAGAACAGTAACCGGTGGGCGGAGCCTAATATGCAAGCTTATCGTGCGATAAGTAGCGTGCAGTATATTAATATTTAGTTTAAATTTACACGCACAATACTTATTGCACAGTAAGCTTACACATTCAGATCGCGCACCAGAAAAAACTAATAGCAGCGCTAAATTTGGAAACGACACACATGCCAAAACATCGACGATCGGCGTCGTGGAGAGTTGCGATGTGGTTCGCAAATATGGTATGAAACACTTGTAGCACCCTTTGACCTCAATATGTTAATTATTTAACTTCGCCGTGCGGGTTCGTTAAATAACTAACATATTTCCATAAACGGGTGCTACAACTATTAATTACACAACGAATGTTTTTGCGAAGCGGATGAAACCCGACAATTCACCTTTGCACGATATTCTACATGAAACAAGAGGAACCTCGGCTAGTTCAGTAGAGTTGAAAATTATTATGTGTTTGCTATATCTCAATTATATTTAAACGTTTAGTTTAATTTGCAACATCTTGTTAGTGCCTTTAATACAGAAATTGAACAGTTGTTTTTATTATCCGAATTTTACAACTAACTTCATTGATTTGTCAATTGCACAACAATTCCTAAATGCTTGAAGACCAACAATAAAATAATATTAATCTAACTATTTTTTTATAATACAATACAGTAATAAAGTTAACATAAAGGTTCGGTTATAGTCTGCTATATTCATCTTCAGCCTACTTTCACATGTACCTCCCCGATCACTGGGTTACAAGTCGTCCGTTAACGCTCGGCGCATTATGGCACATTGGCTTATTTCCCTCACAGGTGCCCATTTATACGCCTGGGTGGAGAGGAGCAATCGTGGAATACATTTTTTGCTCGGAAAAATTCCAGTGGTCTGGGTGGGATTCTAACCAGGGACCTCACGATCCCAAAGCCAGCGTCCCACCTCTGGACAACTGCTCAGAGTTAATCAAATGGAAATATTTATGAAATGTTATTCATGCTCTTTCGAAGAAGAACGTATTCCATTGCCATTATGTTATGGTAATATGATACTAACGTGGGAAATCATTATTTTGTTTTAATTGACTGACTTTCCTTACGTCTAGCACTTCACCGCATAATCCATTGACTCTATTACAACGCCGACTTACTTTTATCCCAAAACTAGTACATGGGCCATATTCCAGTAACATCTTTAGTTTATCTTAAAATGTTTTCACTTAAGTTCCAATGTTTGGTAGATAATTTTTTTAATACTATATATACATGAATGATTCCAATTACAGTTAAGTAAATAGTAGTTAATAATAAGTTGATAATTAGTGAAATTTAGCAAAATTTCTTGTATGCTTAAGAAAAATGACGATAAGATTTCACTTAAGATGTTTCTAGAATACGACCCCACATTGGTAGGAATGCACAGCTATTACCTAACATTTAAGAATTATTTTAGCTTGATGGACACGAATTTAACAAGCACATCGTCCTTATTTGAGGCTGTACCAATGTCCTTTTGTACCGTGACATAACGGACATACATGCATGCACTTTTGATTTTCACTCAAGGTATTAATCTAGGGAAAGGGAACAATTTGTAAAGTTAAAACATATTGTACGCGTTTATTTTGTAATATTATTGTTCAATCTGAATATTTCTATTATATTGTATGCTTACCAGTAACGGTGGCATAGATGTGACATGTGCATGTTTTTATTTATGTCGTTCCCACGACATATTAAGTCGTGGGAACGACATAATTATGTCGTGGTAACGTCGTAACTCCCACGAGTTACTTATGTCGTTCCCACGAGAAAAGATCTCGTTCCCACGACTAAGCATGTCGTTACCACGAGTTAAATATCTCGTCCCCCCGACTTAATGTGCCGTTACCACGACATAATTATGTCGTTCCCACGATATAAGATCTCGTTCCCACGACTTAATATGTCGTGGGAACGACATAAATAAAAACGTGCACATGTCACATCTATGCCACCGTAGTGTGGTGCCTCAGTCACTATAGAAATGAATTGCTCCGTCGATCACATTCAGACACGTAACGACTTTATGGTAGGTGTTGGCGAACGTTCGTGAAGGTGTCGATCAATATTTGAGACGTGTCGTTGGAAAACTCTTCATTGTTGTCCTTGTGTGGAAACCTGCATCAACGACCGAACGAATTTCATTTTTAAAGAGTATGAATCGTTCCCCACTCGTTTTTTTAATGAAACTACTGTTACATGCTGTAACTGCAAGGAACATCATTGTGACTGTAATCGTGTGCAGATAACGACAAGGAAACTGTAATATTGCAAATGTCTTGATCAATGTCAAATATCAAATATAAATACAATACGCTGTTTAAAATATACAATCCGACGAACATGATTCGAAATATAAAAACTTTAGAACATACAGAAGTATGTACTGTAGATCAAATCGAACCAAACTGGAGTATGTGTGCAACCGGTAGTGTCCCATCCTCGTACAAAATAGCTTGTTTAGACACGTCAATAGCTGTGACGATTCTTGAAGACTATCGCTGACAATCGTCCTACACGCACACCACATGATTATTTGATCATGGATCAACAGTCACCTAACAGTACTCACTTCGAAAGCTCTCAATCCCAGAACTTAGTCTTAACTTAAAATATTAACCAATGGAACTTAAACTGAAATGTAACAAGTTAAACAACCGATTGTATTGGTCAATAACATAATAATTAACCAATGGAACTTAAACTGAAATGTAACAAGTTGAACAACCGATTTTATTGGTTAATAACATAATAATTAACCAATGGAACTTAAACTGAAATGTAACAAGTTAAACAACCGATTTTATTGGTCAATAACATGATGATTAACCAATGGAACTTAAACGGAAATGGAACAGGTTAAACAACCGATTTTATTGGTCAATAACATAATAATTAACCAATGGAACTTAAACTGAAATGTAACAAGTTAAACAACCGATTTTATTGGTCAATAACATAATAATTAACCAATTGAACTTAAACTGAAATGTACCAAGTTAAACAACCAATTTTATTGGTCAATAACATAATAATTAACCAATGCAACTTAAACTGAAATGTAACAAGTTAAACAACCGATTTTATTGGTCAATAACATAATAATTAACCAATGGAACTTAAACTGAAATGTAACAAGTTAAACAACCGATTTTATTGGTCAATAACATTATAATTAACCAATGGAACTTAAACTGAAATGTAACAAGTTAAACAACCGATTTTATTGGTCAATAACATTATAATTAACCAATGGAACTTAAACTGAAATGCAACAAGTTAAACAACCGATTTTATTGGTCAATAACAAAATAGTAATAAGTTAAGGCAAATTTCGGGAGTGCGATTTTTCGTAGACGTGGGACCAGGGGCGGTATTCACGAAGCATCTTAAGAAAGTTCTTTTTTTTTTTTTACTGAAGGGTAAAATTTTAATATATTGTATTTGTTTACTAAATTCACTTAGTTGTATTTTGCTAATATTTTGCCAAATTTAAAGCATTTTAATACCGATGTCATTTTAAAAAGTTATTTCGTTCTGCACTGTTTTTATACGGGGTAATGCAGTTAAGGAAATTTCCTGATTTAAGGACAAGTATAAAATTTATCTTGAGTTGCTTTGTGACCCCAGCTCTCAAGCGCATTCCTGTCTATATAGAATTTGAACCACAATAACATATGATGTCAGGGGCGTTCTTGTTATGACATGATTAAGGCTTATTTGAACAGAATGTACATTAGAAGACATAACTGAATGTGATGCAAAGAAAACCGACAAAAAAAGACGTGGATGTTCTAATTTATGTTGAAGTCGTCGTCGTTAAATAAATCTTATAAACGGACAAACGTTTCCATATTTCTAACGACAAAAAGCACATATTCTTTAAACGCAACATTTTCTCGTCTTTCTTACCTTGGCAAGCCTGTACATGTTCTTATAAAGTAAAAATACAAATCTTCAAACTCCACTTACCCAAAAGCAATCATCAGTGTCTGCTTATTTATGTTTGCTCATATCTATATAATGATGACATGCGGTTTCAATGATAATTTTAGTTACTGGGGTTAAATGTACAAACATTTAAAAAATGTTCAATAAACGGGCAACGATTGATATGGTCTTACAACATACAGAAATGTACGAGTATGTGTTCTTTAAACAGACAAATATGTACTTGTTATTTAAAAAAAAAAGACATTGTTGTGATCTTTGAATAGATGGACATTTAGTTTGTATTCTAAACGAATAAACAAGTGTATGTTCTTCAACGAAAGTTTATCCAATATGAGGGAATACTCAATCCAATAGGTGACTTTCAGTGTGGGAACGAATCTCTTTTAACAATGCATGGAACGTTGAATCCAGAATCTGTATTACAGCGCCGCTGAAAATTTAGAATTCTGCTACAGATTAATGAAGCAATACCGTGCGCCAAGAAATCAATTATACTGCGTGGACGGTGGCCTGAAGTTTCCCTGTGAAATTCTTCCACTTTGCTGGTCCTGCAGAACGCTTTCCAGAAAGACATTATTCCGCGGTGTCAGACACTCTGACGTCACAATCGTAAATAATGCATTTCTTCAGTTCTTCTAACAAAAGGTTTACCGAAACTTTACACTTCGGGCGTGTTTTATTGTGTTCGCCAACATAAAATTGTCTGCATGTACTAATGTTTCGTAGAATAACGTTCGTAAATGCCATGGTATCTACAGTTCTGTTCTCAATGAAACGATCAATGAAAATATGTTTTTAAAACGATGTTCGGCTGCGTTGTTTGTAATTGACGACGTTAGCAAAATACCAACGAGACGTGTCTTGGGAAAATCGGGCTTAATGCATGTGCGTAAAGTGTCGTCCTGGATCAGCCTGTGCAGTCCGAACAGGCTAATTCGCGACCACACTTTCCGCCTACAGTGGATTTTTGTTTAGAAGAGCCTTCCTTGAAACAGAAAATACCATAAAAGCGGAAAGTGTCGTTCTGGATTGGCCTGTGCGGACTGCACAGGGACGACACTTTACGCACGTGCATTAGGCCCACGACACTTCTCAAATATACACAGTAATGTATAAATAATAACTGATAAAACTGTCCAAATGCCTTCAAGTATAAGACATTGTCATCACGTCCTACAGTTTTGTCAATAAAATCATTTTATGGACAGTTTACCGTATTTAAAGTACAATATTTGGATTTCTTCATTCTGTACTATTGGTTTAGTTTACTCGCTACTTTTGATTGGATTATCAAATAGGCAACATGTTTTCTTTGTTTGTTTTTTTGTTTGAATTTTTCGCCGTTTTAAACAGTATTTCAGTCATATCACGGCGGACTAACCAACTCACACTTTTCCTGGGCAATCTTAGCCGATCTAAGCGGTTTACCAGTACTAAGTGCACATACCTATGCCAGTAACTGACAACTAACCTACTTGAATCAGAGGTAGGGGGAGAATGGCCGTAGAAGTAATTTCATGAAAATCCCCGCACAAGTTATTTGGCCGGGCTGGGGTTCGAACTCACGATTCCTGGATTTACAGTCCAGCGCTCTACCAACTGAGCTAGCCGGGCCCGGCAACATGTTTTCTAAGGACCTAATTGACTATTCTTAACATTACTATTTCCGTTCCCGTATTATACGTTTTTATATAATCGGATTACAAGAACAAAAATTGACTTTTAGGTAAGATAACAATTACTTTTATAGTGGAACATCACTCCGCGGTCGAAAGTAGGCCGTACATATAATAGTTCTTTTTTGTAAAAGAGACGCTTCGCGTTGTGGATTCTGGTAAAATATTTCCTGTAAACGGCGTGTCTCCTGGGCTTTGTAATATCTCGTGAACAAGAAATACTTGGAATGTGATTTTTTATCAAGCGTTTGTTTGTAGCGAACTGGTGACTACTTTCAAGTGAGATGCATTTTCCTCGCAGTACAATTTGTATTTTAACATATGAGGCGTCGTGGTGGGAAAATTGGGCCGAATGCATGTGCGTCAAGTGTCGTCCCGGATTAGCCTGTGCAGTCCTCACCTTTCCACCTACAGTGGATTTATGTTTAGAAGAGACTTCCTTGAAACAGAAAATACCATAAAAGCGGAAAGTGTCGTCCTGGATTAGCCTGTGCGGACTGCATAGGCTAATCCAGGGCGATACTTTACGCAGATGCATTAACCCGGGTTTCCCACGACACGCCTCATATATAAGTAAATAAATGCATCTTTCTAACAGATCAGACTCTATCCGAAAGAAAGGAAAGAACGGAACAACTTCAAGCGACTGTGTGGTGTGTGTGCTCTGTTATATTTTGATATAAAATGATATAAATGATTTAAAAGCGGTGTCTTACCCCATCAATAAAACCAAATAACGTGACATTTTTGTCCTCATTTTAATTGTAACTAACAATCCCTCCACTGCATCTGGAATGAAAATGCCGTAAGACCTAGACAAACAACTATGCCATCGTTCAAATGTCGAAATGGGAAAACTTACGTACTTATTGTTCATTTGTCAGAAACAGACCCATCATTTACACAACTGACCACGTCTATAATTATTCGCTGAATTATTCGGAAGCTAATCTAAGTTTCTGCGGTACGAGAAGAAAGAATCCTTTGAGGGGTCCCAGCCTCCAATAAGCGGTGCCGTCTGCCGCAGATTGCCACCATGGTGTGCAATATTGATTTGAGGCGTGTCGTGGAAAACCCGGACTTAATGCACGTGCGTAAAGTGTCGTCCCGGATCAGCCTGTGCAGTCCGCACAGGCTAATCCGGGACGGCACTTTCCGCCTTCATTGGATTTATGTTTAGAATAAACTTCATTGAAACAGAAAATACCATAAAAGCGGAAAGTGTCGTCGCGGATCAGCCTGTGCGGACTGCAAGTGCACATGCATTGAGTCCGGTTTTCCCACGATATGACTTATATCTAATTCGTGATTTTCTCATTTACTTTAACGATTCTCTGCAGAGAACTCCCACTGGTTCCCGCATGGTGGCTACTTAAACATTCTCCTCTCACAACGCGTTGGGCGGGGTGTGCCCGCTAGAGGCCAGTATTAAACAAACATAAATTGCGCTTTCTGTGAAGACGCGTACTACCTTATAATAATGAACAATGTTTACAACCGAATCATTTGGAAGAAAAAAATAAGAGTGTTCACAATTTTCAGTCTTCTAATGTATGTCTCTTGATATATCACGAATTATCACCCGTTTTAAACATTGAATCAAAAACGCCCAGTCATCAACAAGACATTTATTGCTGATCACATTTTCCAACTTCTGTTTAGTACTTACCCTATTTGTCTGTTATTGATGCAACACTTTTTAATAACATTTAAGTGACAATTTCTACTTCGCAACTAGTTGCTGAATGACTCAAAACACGTGATGTTCTTCTTGCTACTTCATGAGTCACGAAAGTATGTTTATGTTATTTTTCATTATAATCGTGCTTTAATTGAATTGCATATAAAACGAATACAAGCCTAGTGTTTTCTTATTCCTGATGTTTTAGCAACTGAAGTTAAATTTACGAAAATCTGTGAATAAGTCCCTTTAATAAAAGACCCTTGGTGTACCCATTCGTCGTTCATATATTTACACAAAAACGCTTTGATTCCACATTTATTGTTCAATAAAATGCATGTAAATAAATGTATATATGCGTACCATAAAATACGGTAAAACAATAAAATAGTTTGTGCGGCAGCAAGTAACGGATGCCAGACTATGGTCAAAGTTAGACAACTCCAAAAGCTTTGTGAAGGAAATGTTTCTTAGCCAGTTATCTCCCTGAGTTACTGCGTGAAGGTACATGTACGTTTTGACTTCTCAAATCGGGTTCGAAATGACAGAAAACAGTGTCAAATAGAACGAATGCCAAAAATATAACATTTGTAGAAAATGCTCACTAAGGTGAAAATTTAGCACTAAAAGGTTTTCTCAATGTTGCCAGGTGTAATGCATTTTAACAGAATTTATCATTCGATTACAAAACAACTTGATACAAGTAAAATTTGTTAATAAGTACAATTATTCTTAAGATGTTTTGTTTGATAAATGCCTTCCGGAAATGTTACTTAACATCACAACTTAATAATTGTAAAGATTTATATTGTAAACATAATTTCGTTTTTAAAACAATACTCGTTTGATTTTATTATCATTTCTAAAATTGTCAAGTCGTTTTAGGACTGTAGCATGGCCTTAAGTCATTATTATAAATAATATCTGGGAAAATTTCAAATAATTCTTTGCTTGTGAGAATCAATATTGTATATCTGACATATGGTAAAATAAGAAGTACTTGTTGATTCTTTACCAGTTTAAAACCATTAATGACAAAATAAATTTGGTATAAATCAGCCACTGACATGGGCCTGCTCTTAAATTAACATTTCATGCCACAAATGATTCGTAAAATGTACAAATGTATAATACATATGCAACACTTATATGTTTTCCTAATAAAATAAATAAATCTTAATAATTCTTAAATGAAGCTGTCACGACTTCGCAAAAAAATGAAATAGTTTTAAATAGTTAAACTACTCATTACAAATTGAACTTTTCTCGGCGAGAACTCAATCAACACGAAGAAAATAACTACGTCAATTCAAGACCTGTCCGACTTGTTTGAAATTTCTTCAGTTCATTCAACACCCGCTCCACCCTGACCTTGCGGTCAAGGTCATGAATCGCTACATAAGGGATCTTCTGACGTTTCAACTCCGTCTCGAACACGTTGTAAAACTCGCGCAGCTCTTCAATGCTCGAGGTCAGCCGGACGCTGTCGTCGTTGATGATCTCGCGATGAGGAACCACTAGGATCACGAGCGAGTGTCGCAAACTGGGGACAGAAACAGTCCAGGGGCGGTTTTTCGTTAAGCTCATAAGTATCAGCTTTTAAAATTAAGGTAAAATTAAACGTAATGTTCATATCTCATTTTCTGTGAAAAGGAATCTGCAAACACACAGTGCCTCGTATTTGGCCTTAAGAATGTTTGATGTTTATTTCATGTTTTCGCTGACGTATACAGCAATAAACCATCGAAATGAACATGAAACGAGCACCCAACGATGGGATTTTATAGTTAAATAAAGATTTAGGGGCTTGATCAATACTAGCCAAAGTACATGTATGTGTACAGCAGTTACAGTATTTTATATTAGTTTCCCTTGTTTAATTTCCCTTGTCAATGACAGGTTGTCTGAAACCTACTTTGATATTTTTCGCGCGAAATTTATTTGGTAGAATAATATTTTTATGTGCACAATTTTCCAGATGTTACGGTAATATGGGAATAAGCTGCGTATTTTGTCATATGTATGTAGGACCATATTTTCCACCAATAATATTTTTCACATTTGTGAAAAATAAGATCTCGTTCTTCACAGGTGTGAAAATTGAGATCTTACTCTTACACATCACATTCGTATTGTTCACATTTTCTGTGAAGTTTGTGATTGCATCCAGTGTTTGATATGCAATAAAATCATATCCTCCTGTGATCCTCCCGCATACCCCTTTTTAGGCCAATCGCATTCTTCGCACTTAAAAATGTGACACATGAGATCCTATTCTTCACAGGTGTGGGAAAAATATGATTTGTGTTACGTATGATCCTACATAGGTATACCCACGTGTATGTGTATATACATTTACCAACCCATACATAGGTATACCCACGTGTATGTGTATATACATTTACCAACCCATACATAGGTATACCCACGTGTATGTGTATATACATTTACCACCCCATACTTAGACATAAGACGTAAGAATAAAGAATATTCTAAAACTGTTCTATCGAAGTTTGTTTTTTTAAGTTGAATATTACTTGGTATTCATCGACGCAAATTTTGGCATTCTTTATTTAGAATGATTTGTTAATGACAGAAGCGACATTGGTATTCAACATATTGGAAACGCTCTAGAACTGTTTTCTTGAGTCAACATCTATTCTTTATTCTTAATTCTAAGATTCTGAGATTCTAAGGTCGCGGTGGTGTAGTGGATATGGTGTCCGCCTACTGATCCGGAGGTCCCGGGTTCGATCCTCACTCTGAAAGTGTACTCAAGACCTCCCCCAAAGACACCAAGTACTGGTTCTACCCAGGAAACAGACTCGAGGGTGTCTCGATAAGCCTCAAGCTTTCGATGCAATCGAGCACAAATAAATAGGTTTAAACTAAACTAATAATGTGTTGGTTAATACGGAACCCGGGGTCTCACCTGTCGAGCCAACCGGAAAGACCCGGAAGGCGCATCATGGCGTCACGCGCTTCCGGTCCCACATAGTAGTGTCCGTAGACGATCGGGTCGATGGCTCGATCACAGATGAAATCTGAGAATGTAGCACCATATTTTACTTTCGTTTTTTACCAAGACGTGTGACTTTCGATGAAAATGCATTTCAGACTCAAATATTTACACAGCATGGTTTGTTTACTCTACATGTATTCTTATACTGTGAAGGACAATCTTTTTGAGATTTATTGCATTTTTTTTAATATCATGTAGTTCCGAATTTCGATTTCGTAGCAACTAACATCCGTTAAACAAAAATGATTTTATTATTATAATTAGTATTATTATTTCTATTACTATTATTGGCGTATCATTTCTTTATTTTCAACATGTATATGTCGGCATCGAGGGATTAAATTAGTTTGTTTTTATACCAATCGTGAACCTTTACACTGTATACACATTGTGAATATGCCCCGATTATATCAACGAATCTACCTTTTCCCTGTTCGGAGTATTCCCTCTCTAGCTTGATCTGCGCCTCAAGAATCTCCACGTTCAGCTGCTGGAACACTTCCGGGTGCTTGTCGGGGACGAAGTCATCCCGGCACCACCCGTGCCCCTTGATGATCCCTCGCGCCACCTCGTGCAGCACGTGCAGGTTGGGCACGTGAGGGCGGAGGTCATTGAGGAGAGTGGTTTTACCCGTGCTGTGAGGTCCGCATATGTACACCCTCAGTATATCCTTGTTCATACTTACGTTGTAAATCTGAGATATTTCTGAAATATATTATATGCACCTGTGAATTTTCTGAAAACGAAAATGGTATCTTAAGTTTAATGATTACCAGCGAGGTTAAGTGTTATTTCAGTTCTATATTGATCATATCACGTATTTTGATTAGCTAAAGTGTGTATCAATTTTTTTAACCCAATAAAATGTTTGTTGCGATCATAAATTTTTACAATTATTACAATGTACACTTTTAAAGAGTCCGCTTTTATCCTTCAAGTGTGTTTAAAGATTCAGAATAAAAACTTGTCCACACGATTTTGACTAATTGCTGGTTCCAGCATTCCATAATATAGAAGCGTCCTGGTGCCACAGTCTATATTATTTTTGTATTCCATTATCTCATAATTAGGAGATATTAAGTCCTAATTACTGTCAACAAAGTCCTAATTAGGAGATACTAAGTCCTAATTAGGAGATAGTATCACCTAATTAGGAGATAGTGACTCTTAATTAAGAGATAATATGTCTTAATAAGGAGATAATTAGTCCTAATTAGGACTTAGTATAATAATAATACTAATAATAATAATAATAATAATAATAGTAATAATAAGAATAATAATAATAGTGGCCTCTGACGCTTCCATACAACGATAATCTCAGGACACACAGTTTAGATGTCAATAATTCTCTGTCGTTTACCTGCACAAAATAACAGTTTCAGAAACGAAGTCGCCACAAACAACGATCTCAGAAAATCTTCTGTTTATGTCCCGCGATTCAGCAAAGCAACAACAGCAGCAGCAGCTCTATTTCTACTACTACTACTACTTCTACTACTACTACTACTACTACTACTACTACTACTACTACTTCTACTTCTACTGCTACTATTGCTACTACTACTACTACTGCTACAACTGCTACTACTACTATTGTTACTACTACTACTACTACTACGCCTACTACTGCTCACTACTACTACTATTACTACGACTATTTCTACTACGCCTGCGACGGCTTCAATTACTACTACTACTACTACGCCTACTACTGCTACTACTACTACTACTATTACTACGACTATTTCTACTACGCCTGCGACGGCTTCAATTACAATAACAACAACTACTACAACTACTACTACCACAACTTCAACTACTACTACTACAACTACAAAAACTACAACTACAACTACAACTACAACTACTACAGCTACAACTACAACTACTACAACAGCAACAACAACTACTACTACTACTACTTCTACTACAGCTACTACTACTACAACAACAACAACTACTACTACTTCTACTATGACCACAACTACTACTAGTTCTACAACTTATACTACTACTTCTACTACTTCTACTACTTCTACTACTACTACTACTACTACTACTACTACTACTTCTACTATGACTACTACTACTACTACTACTACTACTACTACTACTACTACTACTACTACTACTACTACTGCTGCTGCTACCACTTCTAGTACTACAACAACAACAACAACTACTACTACTACTACTACTACTACTACTACTACTACTACTACTACTACTACTACTACTACGACTACTACTACTACTATTGAGTTTATTTCTACTAAGGCTACTTCTACTACTGCTTCTGCTACTTCTACTACTACAACTACTATTACTACTATTATTATTACTACTACTACTACTACTACTACTACTACTACTACTACTACTACTACTACTACTACTACTACTACTATTATTACTACTACTACTACTACTGCTCCTGCTACTACTACTACTACTACTACTACTACTACTACTCCTGCTACTACTACTACTACTACTATTACTCCTGCTACTACTACTACTACGACTATTACTACTACTACTACTACTACTACTACTACTCCTCCTCCTCCTACTACTTCTACTACTACTACTACTACTGCTACTACTGCTACTACTACTATTACTACTACTACTACTACTACTACTACTACTACTACTACTACTCCTGCTACTACTACTATTACTACTACTACTACTACTACTACTACTACTACTACTACTACTACTACTTCTACTACTACTACTACTAATACTACTACTACTACTACTATTACTACTTCTACTACTATTACTACTACTACTACTACTCCTCCTCCTCCTACTATTACTACTACTACTATTACTACTGCTACTATCACTACTTCTACTACTACTACTGCTACTTCTATTGATTCTACTTCTACTACGGCTACTACTACTGCTACTTCTATTGATTCTACTTCTACTACGGCTACTACTACTGCTACTTCTACTACTTATAATAATAATGATAATAATAATAATTATTATTATTATTATTATAAGACTAATAATAATAATAACAATTAAAATTATAACAATTATAACAATAATAAAAAACAATTATTTTACCTTTAGATAAATGCAACTCGGAGTTCAATACGCTGAAGGCCACATTGAGGTTAACTACAATTTGTGTAAATGCTGGCCGGTAGATCGATAGTATTTTCGGAAAACCAACGTCCAAGTTTTTCAAAAACTGTAGAGTATGATTTACATATATAGATACATATAAGTAAATAAACTATGACAGTCACATAAGTCACATATATGATTTACGGACGGTCGGACGGACAAAAAAGTTCATGCTAAAGTACATGTAAACCCATGTTTACAAATCGTTCATGCTTTGTATTTCTTTGTAAAAATAATTGTTTGGGTAGAATTCCACATTAAGTATTCATAGTGTTAGCGTAAAACCCTGTACATGACGCGGAAATTGAAAACAACAATATACTGACTAAGTATTGTGCCTGACTGTCCTGCTAGTTGAACTTCTCAAATGACAATGATTTTTGAAATGAGTCATATATTTGTCAAAATGTAATAATTATTATGTCGTGTCGGGGGAAACCCGGGCTTAATGCATGTACGTACAGTGTCGTCCCGGATTAGCCTGTGCAGTCCGCACAGGCTAATCCGGGAACACATTTTCCGCTTTTTTGGTATTTTCTATTTCTAGGAAGTCTCTTCTGATCATCAATCCACTATAGGCGGAAAGTGTCGTCCAGGATTAGCCTATGCAGTCCACACAGGCTGATTTCGGAAGACACTTTCCGCTTTTATGATATTTTCTGTTCCAAGGCAGTCTCTTCTGATAATAAATCCTCTGTAGGCGGAAAGTGTCGTCCAGGATTAGCATGTGCAGTCCGCACATACTGATCCGGGAAGACACTTTCCGCTTTTATGGTATTTTCAGTTTCCAGGAAGTCTCCTCTGATCATCAATCCACTCTAGACGGAAAGTGTCGTCCATGGTTAGCCTGTGCAGTCCACACAGGCTGATTTCGGAAGACACTTTCCGCTTTTATGATATTTTCTGTTTCAAGGCAGTCTCTTCTGATAATAAATCCTCTGTAGGCGGAAAGTGTCGTCCAGGATTAGCCTGTGCAGTCCGCACATACTGATCCGGGAAGACACTTTCCGCTTTTATGGTATTTTCAGTTTCCAGGAAGTCTCCTCTGATCATAAATCCACTCTAGGCGGAAAGTGTCGTCCCGGATTAGCCTGTGCAGTCCGCACAGGCTGATCCGGTAAGTAACTTTCCGCTTTTACGGTATTTTCTGTTTCCAGGAAGTCTCCTCTGATCATAAATCCACTGTAGGCGGAAAGTGTCGTCCCGGATTAGCCTGTGCCTGTGCTTAAATATTTGTGTATATATATTTATGTGCGCATAGTAAAGTTGTTGTTTTTATCTGACCCAGCTTTTAGCTTATATATGATCAAATAACTGTTAAAAATTTTACTGTATCATATTAAATCGTGTGTTTTGCGGATATGACGCATCTTTTGTTACTGAACACTTATTTGTAATAAGCATGCGCAGGCTGAACCTGGACGACGTTTTACGCACGTGCATTAAGCCCGGATTTCCCACGACACACATCATATATATATATATATATACCTTAGATAACGAAGTCGTCCAGAAAAGGGAGTTCAGCAATTGCTAACACATCCGGTTGTGGTAATACACTTGATCCTCACTAATGTTTCAAAATTGATTTAAACCCCGGTTTTATTTTTTTAACGTGCTATTTAACCAGAAAATGAGATTAACTCGTTGACTTTGTTTATTCACTATCACTTTCAATGAATACTATATTTCACTTATGCACCTTACCAGTTCACAATGCTTAATGCCAAGTTTTTGAAAATCTAATCGGCCGTTGGAAGTTTTACTTGCATTAACACACAACATCCGCCGTTTCTTGATCGACCAATGAAATGCGGAGTAAGATTTGAGAAGTAACTCGGGAAACCTTTCATTGTATAAATAACTATCGTTTCCAGAAAACTTCATTATGTTTATCATGTATGCGCTTGTTACGGTCATTGATTTTAGAGCTCACTTAAGATGTTTACAAATCGAAGAGTTGTGACGAATATGTAAAACATATCGATTAGCATTTGTTTTATTTTGTGCATTATGAAATATGTACGTAGTTACCAGGGGAACGGTATCGACGCTATCTGATTAACAACATTGTACAACGTTATTGATTTGAATTAAACTTTCATTTAGCGTATTCAATAGTTGTTTATAAGGTGTAGAACTATTACACCGTATAAAGTTGAACTTTTACTGTGCGTAAATCAATTTGACCGGTTTAGGTAGGGTCCTGTTGTCAGGTAAGTATCGTTCCCATTTAGGAAATATGTGGGAGAGGGTGTGGGGAGGGGCTACGGGGTTGTGGGTTGTGGATGGGAGGGTAGTTTAGATGCATTGTTTGTGGTTCACGTGTATTGTTGCGTAGTTCAATTAATACCGTTGATAATGATTATGAAAATATACCTTGTCGAATGTATTCTTCAATATACTGCAGTAAGTTCACAGCATTAGTTATCGGGAGAAAACGAACAAACAATACTTTATAACAATTAATTAACTTACCTGTCGAATCTATCTTAAAATGACAGACATGTATCTCCCAAAGGAGAGTCGTGAAATATAAAGCGAGTATTCCTTTCACTGACATCACAGCGAAGGTCATTATGGGGGCAGGGAGAGAGCTTGTCTTAGCATAACGAATTTGAGCCAGCAAGTGTAAAGATGAATCAAAACGCTGACAGCGTAGAAAGACTGTTGGCGACAAAAGAAATTAAAAGCATGTGAACTATGAGTGCATTTTTGCTAAAAAGGAAAAAATTGTTGTAATTAAGTTTAATTTCCCACCTTTAAACTTGATAATATGGCTTCTTATTCAATAATATACGACATCGTAATAAAGACTAACTTGTAAGTAACGAACAAATATTTTGTTCGAACTAATTATCTTATGGAAACGGAATTATATACGTGCCAGTTTGCGAGTCAATATGCAACGGGCCAGAATAACCGATGAAGCGTAGTAGTTCAGATCACTGATTGTTAGTGCAGCGTAGCATTCTGAGTCAAAGGTAGGTCATACGATGCAAGCTCTCGATTTTCCATAAAACAATTAAAAATTAAGAAATTGCAGTAATTTGTTGTCAAAATATTAAGAATGACAATCGGTAACAGGAAACAACACTTTCGCAACGAGTCAAAAATAACCGATGTAGCGCATTAATTGTGTGGTCATAATTCAGGACGCTTAGGTGAATATGTCGGTTACATACACGTAAATATCGAAATTAGGGGTGCCATTAGTTTAACGTTACATTTTTAATAAATGGACTTTTTTTATCAAATGTAATTTTAATAAATCACATGATCTACACATTATAATACATATTACATACATTTACATTATCTTATCTTATGAATAACGTCCGAAATATTTTTCGGAAACGTAATGAAAGCTATACCCACTCATTCACTCACGACGTCACTCCCCCACTCGTCACTCACTCGAAAAGGTACTTTCTCACATCATTCACATACTGATTCAATTACACATTCTCTATACATTTACACGATCTCAATCACTCACTTTCCCACTTACTCAAACACTCACACTTTCACATACACACTCACACATTCTCTCACATACGCACTAATTTAATCAATCACTCTCTCACAAATACACACACTCAATCACTCACTTTCTCATATAAACTCTCACTCAACCACTGAATCTCTACATACACACTCACACACTCACACATTCTCTGAAATAAACACTCACCAAACCACTCACTGTCTCACTCAACCAGTCAATCTCACACATATAAACTAACTCAGTCACTTACTCTCTGACATAAACACTCACTTAATCACATACACTCTCACTTAATGACTCACTCTCTCGCATATAACCTCACTCAATCACTCACTCTCTCACTTATACACTCATTCATTCAATAAATCTCTCTCACGTGTATACTTAATCAATCAATAACTCTCTCACACATACTTCCACTCAATCACTCACTCTCTGACATACGCACTCTCTCAATCACCTACTGTTTCACATAAACACTCACTCAATCTCTCAGTCTCTCGCATTTACACTGACTTAATCAATCACTCTCTCACATATACACCCACACAATCACTCACTCGTTCACATACCCCTTCACTTAGTCACTCACTCTTCACATATACACTCACTCAATCACTCACTCTCTCACATACACACTCACTCACTATAGTCCACGTTGAATACAAAACGACACTCAAAACATCTAACGCAAAACATGATTGAGTTAAGTAAAAGTATTTTATTAAAAGAACAAATCAATAAATATATATAATAATTATTATATCTCTTATATAAGTCAGTTGGAATGTCAAAATACCAAGAAAGCGGATAGGAATTTTAAAACACAGACATGTGACGCTGTTAACACGAGACATTTTGTGCAAATTACATCTACGATTGCAAATGTCAACATTAAACATTAAACATACAATAATATATAATGCAGCATAATGATTATACGATATTTTGACAATTAGCGTACCATGTACATGCTACATTAAAACTATTAATATAAGAAAATAATAAAATATAAAAAGTATAGCTCAATATGCATTTAAACTTAATGAAATTTGCAAAGACATTTTTTCCTTTTACATGTATTTACATATTCACATTCGAACTTTATCTAAAATATTATTGAGGCGTGTCGTGGAAAAACCGGGCTTAATGCTTGTGCATAAAGTGACGTCCCGGATTAACCTGTGCAGTCCGCACAGGCTTATCCAGGACAGCACTTTCCGCCGACAGTGGGTTGATCTTTAGAAGAGACTTCCTTTAAACAGAAAATACCATAAAAGCGGAAAGTGACTGAACAGGCTGATCCGGGCAGACACTTTTCGCACATGCATTGAGCCCGGTTTTCACACGACAGGCCTCAAATTATTTTGATAAACGTCCAATATCAGGCTGTAAACTATGGTGACACGCTTCCGCCTTAGATAACCAGATAATTTGCATGAAAGTTTAAAAAAATCCATGAAAATATGAAAACTTTATTTTTAAAGTATTATCTAGTTTTCATGAAAACAACGTTAAATAGGGTCCCACTGCTATAATCTGCTTCTGAAACAGAAACCGGAATCGGGTAGGGTTTGGGGTCGTAATATAAAAATGGAGGAGGTATTATCGAAGACCTATCATTATTAAATAATATACACGCGTAAATCAAATTATGTCAATCGAGTTAAAAAAAAAACGCTAATGATTGTCAAAAGGACTAAATAATGTATTTATTTACAAAGCATTTATTAAAATGATGATTTTAACTTTCTAATCTGTATCATTTGCTTTCCATATATTTAAACACACACTTATACTCGTTGTTCAGTATAGGATCTGATTGAAGGGTAAATGGTTAATTCATACACTAGTCGTACCCTAGTCAACTCGTACCTTATTCAACTCGTACCCTGGTTAACTCGTACCTTTTAGAGTCAACCCGTACCCTTTTTAGTCAACTCGTACCCTTTTTGTCAACTCGTACTTCATAAGTATTAATAGCATACGTGACCATTTGATATCACGGAATATTAAATTCATCTCGCATTTATTTATTTTAAATATTAACAGTAATATTACATTAAACATAATTAATTTTCGATAAGATTTTTATATATTTCATTTGGATTTGCAACGTAAATAAATGTTAGACCATTCAAGTTTTAACAAATTGCATTTCACTCACACTATATTAAACATGTGACAGTCTGATTTTGATTTTCCATTATATGATCCATCTGTAGTATCTTACCCTCTCTTCCTTCTCTATACACTTCTATACAAAGAGGTACGAGTTACCTAGGGTACGAGTTGACCAGAGGTCCAAGTTAACCAAACAAGAGGGCCACGATGGCCTTAGGTCGCTCACTTGAGTTTAAGGCATCATAATGGCTTATAACAAGAGGGAAAAATGGCACTAAACCACTTACCTGAGTATAAAGATCTGGGTCTTGCAGTTTCAGGAGATTTTTATTGTCTATATAAAACGTGTGACCCACAGGGAGTGGACACTTTCTACTCCAGGGCGTCATTTGAACAATCTTTGTAGAGGACCACTATACAATTTTACATACGCTGGGCAATTTGCTAGTTAAGTCTATATAAACAATGTGACTCCGGGGCGTGGCCAGTTTTGGGCCCATGGGCATCATTTGATCAATCTTTGTAGAGAACCACTAGAGGATGCCACATACTAAATATGAAACCACTGGGGCTTGCGGTTTCAGACGAGAATATTTTTGAAGTAATTTTGCTGCTTAAGTCTATATAAACAATGTGGATGTTCTAATTTATGTTGAAGTCGTCGTAGTTAAATAAATCTTATAAACGGACAAACGTTTCCATATTTCTAACGACAAAAAGCACATATTCTTTAAACGCAACATTTTCTCGTCTTTCTTACCTTGGCAAGCCTGTACATGTTCTTATAAAGTAAAAATACAAATCTTCAAACTCCACTTACCCAAAAGCAATCATCAGCGTCTGGTTATTTATGTTTGCTCATATCTATATAATGATGACATGCGGTTTCAATGATAATATTAGTTACTGGGGTTAAATGTACAAGCATTTTAAAAAAATGTTCAATAAACGGGCAACGATTGATATGGTGTTACAACATACAGAAATTTACGAGTATGTGTTCTTTAAACAGACAAATATATACTTGTTATTTAAAAAAAAGACATTGTTGTGATCTTTGAATAGATGGACATTTAGTTTGTATTCTAAACGAATAAACAAGTGTATGTTCTTCGACGAAAGTTTATCCAATATGAGGGAATACTCAATCCAGTAGGTGACTTTTAGATTGGGAACGAATCTCTTTTAACAATGCATGGAACGTTGAATCCAGAATCTGTATTACAGCGCCGCTGAAAATTTAGAATTCTGCTACAGATTAATGAAGCAATACCGTGCGCCAAGAAATCAATTATACTGCGTGGACGGTGGCCTGAAGTTTCCCTGTGAAATTCTTCCACTTTGCTGGTCCTGCAGAACGCTTTCCAGACAGACATTATTCCGTGGTGTCAGACACTCTGACGTCACAATCGTAAATAATGCATTTCTTCAGTTCTTCTAACAAAAGGTTTACCGAAACATTACACTTCGGGCGCTGTTTTATTGTGTTCGCCAACATAAAATTGTCTGCATGTACTAATGTTTCGTAGAATAACGTTCGTAAATGCCATGGTATCTACAGTTCTGTTCTCAATGAAACGATCAATGAAAAAATGTTTTTAAAACGATGTTCGGCTGCGTTGTTTGTAATTGACGACGTTAGCAAAATACCAATGAGACGTGTCTTGGGAAAATCGGGCTTAATGCATGTGCGTAAAGTGTCGTCCTGTATCAGCCTGTGCAGTCCGAACAGGCTAATTCGCGACCACACTTTCCGCCTACAGTGGATTTTTGTTTAGAAGAGCCTTCCTTGAAACAGAAAATACCATAAAAGCGGAAAGTGTCGTTCTGGATTGGCCTGTGCGGACTGCACAGGGACGACACTTTACGCACGTGCATTAGGCCCACGACACTTCTAAAATATACACAGTAATGTATAAATAACAACTGATAAAACTGTCCAAATGCCTTCAAGTATAAGACATTGTCATCACGTTCTACAGTTTTGTCAATAAAATCATTTTATGGACAGTTTACCGTATTTAAAGTACAATATTTGGATTTATTCATTCTGTACTATTGGTTTAGTTTACTCACTACTTTTGATTGGATTATCAAATAGGCAACATGTTTTCTTTGTTTGTTTTTTTGTTTGAATTTTTCGCCGTTTTAAACAGTTAAACGGCGGACAGTTAAACCAACTCACACTTTTCCTGGGCAATCTTAGCCGATCTAAGCGGTTTACTAAGTGCACATACCTATGCCAGTAACTGACAACTAACCTACTTGAATAAGAGGTATGGGGAGAATGACCGTAGAAGTAATTTCATGAAAATCCCCGCACAAGTTATTTGGCCGGGCTGGGGTTCGAACTCACGATTCCAGCGCTCTACCAACTGAGCTAGCCGGGCCCGGCAACATGTTTTCTAAGGACCTAATTGACCATTCTTAACATAAGATTTCCTATTTCCGTTCCCGTATTATACGTTTTTATATAATCGGATTACAAGAACAAAAATGGACTTTTAGGTAAGATAACAATTACTTTTATAGTGGGACATCACTCCGTAGGCCGTACATATAATAGTTCTTTTTTTTGTAAAAGAGACGCTTCGCGTTGTGGATTCTGGTAAAATATTTCCTGTAAACGGCGTGTCTCCTGGGCTTTGTAATATCTCGTGAACAAGAAATACTTGGAATGTGATTTTTTTCAAGCGTTTGTTTGTAGCGAACTGGTGACTACTTTCAAGTGAGATGCATTTTCTTCGCAGTACAATTTCTATTTTAACATATGAGGCGTCGTCGTGGGAAAATCGGGCCGAATGCATGTGCGTCAAGTGTCGTCCCGGATTAGCCTGTGCGGTCCTCACCTTTCCACCAAAAGTGGATTTATGTTTAGAAGAGACTTCCTTGAAACAGAAAATACCATAAAAGCGGAAAGTGTCGTCCTGGATTAGCCTGTGCGGACTGCATAGGCTAATCCAGGGCGACACTTTACGCAGATGCATTAACCCGGGTTTCCCACGACACGCCTCATATGTAAGTAAATAAATGCATCTTTCTAACAGATCAGACTCTATCCGAAAGAAAGGAAAGAACGGAACAACTTCAAGCGACTGTGTGGTGCGTGTGTTCTGTTATATTTTTATATAAAATGATTTAAATGATTTAAAAGCGGTGTTTTACCCCATCAATAAAAGCAAATAACGTGACATTTTTGTCGTCATTTCAATTGTAACTAACAATCCCTCCACTGCATCTGGAATGAAAATGCCGTAAGACCTAGACAAACAACTATGCCATCGTTCAAATGTCGAAATGGGGAAACTTACGTACTTACTGTTCATTTCTCAGAAACAGACCCATCATTTCCACAACTGACCACGTCTATAATTATTCGCTGATTTATTCGGAAGCTAATCTATGTTTCTGCTGTACGAGAAGAAATAATCGTTTGAGGGGTCCCAACCTCCAATAAGCGGTGCCGTCTGCCGCAGATTGCCTCCATGGTGTGCAATATTGATTTGAGGCGTGTCGTGGAAAACCCGGACTTAATGCACGTGCGTAAAGTGTTTTCCCGGATCAGCCTGTGCAGTCCGCACAGGCTAATCCGGGACGGCACTTTCCGCCTTCATTGGATTTATGTTTAGAATAAACTTCATTGAAACAGAAAATACCATAAAAGCGGAAAGTGTCGTCCCGGATTAGCCTGCGCGGACTGCAAGTGCACGTGCATTGATTCCGGTTTTCCCACGACATGACTTATATCTAATTCGTGATTTTCTCGTTTACTTTAACGATTCTCTGCAGAGAACTCCCACTGGTTCCCGCATGGTGGCTACTTAAACATTCTCCTCTCACCACGCGCTGGGCGGGGTGTGTCCGCTAGAGGCCAGTATTAAACAAACATAAAGTGCGCTTTCTGTGAAGACGCGTACTACCTTATACTAATGAACAATGTTTACAACCGTATCATTGGGAAGAAAAAATTAAGAGTGTTCACAATTTTCTGTCTTCTAATGTATGTCTCTTGATATATCACGAATTATCACCCGTTTTAAACATTGAATCAAAACGCCCAGTCATCAACAAGACATTTATTGCTGATCACATTTTCCAACTTCTGTTTAGTACTTACCCTATTTGTCTGTTATTGATGCAACACTTTTTAATAACATTTAAGTGACAATTTATACTTCGCAACTAGTTGCTGAATGACTCAAAACACGTGATGTTCTTCTTGCTACTTCATGAGTCACGAAAGTATGTTTATGTTATTTTTCATTATAATCGTGCTTTAATTGAATTGGATATAAAACGGATACAAGCCAAATGTTTTCTTATTCGTGATGTTTTAGCAACTAAAGTTAAATTTACGAAAATCTGTGAATAAGTCCCTTTAATAAAAGACCCTTGGTGTACCCATTCGTCGTTCATATATTTACACAAAAACGCTTTGATTCCACATTTATTATTCAATAAAATGCATGTAAATAAATGTATATATGCGTACCATAAAATACGGTAAAACAATAAAATAGTTTGTGCGGCAGCAAGTAACGGATGCCAGACTATGGTCAAAGTTAGACAACTCCAAAAGCTTTGTGAAGGAAATGTTTCTTAGCCAGTTATCTCCCTGAGTTACTGCTGAATGTGACGGTACATGTACGTTTTGAATTCTCAAATCGTGTTCGAAATGACAGAAAACAGTGTCAAAAAGAACGAATGCCAAAAATATAACATTTGTAGTAAATGCTCACTAAAGTGAAATTTATCACTAAAAGGTTTTCTCAATGTTGCCAGGTGTAATGCATTTTAACAGAATTTATCATTCGATTACAAAACAACTTGATACAAGTAAAATTTGTTAATAAGTACAATTATTCTTAAGATGTTTTTGTTTGATAAATGCCTTCCGGAAATTTTACTTAACATCACAACTTAATAATTGTAAAGATTTATATTGTAAACATAATTTCGTTTTTAAAACAATACTCATTTGATTTTATTATCATTTATAAAATTGTCAAGTCGTTTTAGGACTGTAGCATGGCCTTAAGTCATTATTATAAATAATATCTGGGAAAATTTCAAATAATTCTTTGCTTGTGAGAATCAATATTGTATATCTGACATATGGTAAAATAAGAAGTACTTGTTGATTCTTTACCAGTTTAAAACCATTAATGACAAAATAAATTTGGTATAAATCAGCCACTGACATGGGCCTGCTCTTAAATTAACATTTCATGCCACAAATGATTCGTAAAATGTACAAATGTATAATACATATGCAACACTTATATGTTTTCCTAATAAAATAAATAAATCTTAATAATTCTTAAATGAAGCTGTCACGACTTCGCAAAAAAATGAAATAGTTTTAAATAGTTAAACTACTCATTACAAATTGAACTTTTCTCGGCGAGAACTCAATCAACACGAAGAAAATAACTACGTCAATTCAAGACATGTCCGACTTGTTTGAAATTTCTTCAGTTCATTCAACACCCGCTCCACCCTGACCTTGCGGTCAAGGTCATGAATCGCTACATAAGGGATCTTCTGACGTTTCAACTCCGTCTCGAACACGTTGTAAAACTCGCGCAGCTCTTCAATGCTCGAGGTCAGCCGGACGCTGTCGTCGTTGATGATCTCGCGATGAGGAACCACGAGGAACACGAGCGAGTGTCGCAAACTGGGGACAGAAACAGTCCAGGGGCGGTTTTTCGTTAAGCTCATAAGTATCAGCTTTTAAAATTAAGGTAAAATTAAACGTAATGTTCATATCTCATTTTCTGTGAAAAGGAATCTGCAAACACACAGTGCCTTGTATTTGGCCTTAAGAATGTTTGATGTTTATTTCATGTTTTCGCTGACGTATACAGCAATAAACCATCGAAATGAACATGAAACAAGCACCCAACGATGGGATTTTATAGTTAAATAAAGATTTAGGGGCTTGATCAATACTAGCCAAAGTACATGTATGTGTACAGCAGTTACAGTATTTTATATTAGTTTCCCTTGTTTAATTTCCCTTGTCAATGACAGGTTGTCTGAAACCTACTTTGATATTTTTCGCGCGAAATTTATTTGGTAGAATAATATTTTTATGTGCACAATTTTCCAGATGTTACGGTAATATGGGAATAAGCTGCGTATTTTGTCATATGTATGTAGAACCATATTTTCCACCAATAATATTTTTCACATTTGTGAAAAATAAGATCTCGTTCTTCACAGGTGTGAAAATTGAGATCTTACTCTTACACATTACATTCGTATTGTTCACATTTTCTGTGAAGTTTGTGATTGCATCCAGTGTTTGATATGCAATAAAATCATATCCTCCTGTGATCCTCCCGCATACCCCTTTTTAGGCCAATCGCATTCTTCGCACTTAAAAATGTGACACATGAGATCCTATTCTTCACAGGTGTGGGAAAAATATGATTTGTGTTACGTATGATCCTACATAGGTATACCCACGTGTATGTGTATATACATTTACCAACCCATACATAGGTATACCCACGTGTATGTGTATATACATTTACCAACCCATACATAGGTATACCCACGTGTATGTGTATATACATTTACCACCCCATACTTAGACATAAGACGTAAGAATAAAGAATATTCTAAAACTGTTCTATCGAAGTTTGTTTTTTTAAGTTGAATATTACTTGGTATTCATCGACGCAAATTTTGGCATTCTTTATTTAGAATGATTTGTTAATGACAGAAGCGACATTGGTATTCAACATATTGGAAACGCTCTAGAACTGTTTTCTTGAGTCAACATCTATTCTTTATTCTTAATTCTAAGATTCTGAGATTCTAAGGTCGCGGTGGCGTAGTGGATATGGTGTCCGCCTACTGATCCGGAGGTCCCGGGTTCGATCCTCACTCTGAAAGTGTACTCAAGACCTCCCCCAAAGACACCAAGTACTGGTTCTACCCAGGAAACAGACTCGAGAGTGTCTCGATAAGCCTCAAGCTTTCGATGCAATCGAGCACAAATAAATAGGTTTAAACTAAACTAATAATGTGTTGGTTAATACGGAACCCGGGGTCTCACCTGTCGAGCCAACCGGAAAGACCCGGAAGGCGCATCATGACGTCACGCGCTTCCGGTCCCACATAGTAGTGTCCGTAGACGATCGGGTCGATGGCTCGATCACAGATGAAATCTGAGAATGTAGCACCATATTTTACTTTCGTTTTTTACCAAGACGTGTGACTGTCGATGAAAATGCATTTCAGACTCAAATATTTACACAGCATGGTTTGTTTACTCTACATGTATTCTTATACTGTGAAGGACAATCTTTTTGAGATTTATTGCATTTTTTTTAATATCATGTAGTTCCGAATTTCGATTTCGTAGCAACTAACATCCGTTAAACAAAAATGATTTTATTATTATAATTAGTATTATTATTTCTATTACTATTATTGGCGTATCATTTCTTTATTTTCAACATGTATATGTCGGCATCGAGGGATTAAATTAGTTTGTTTTTATACCAATCGTGAACCTTTACACTATATACACATTGTGAATATGCCCCGATTATATCAACGAATCTACCTTTTCCCTGTTCGGAGTATTCCCTCTCTAGCTTGATCTGCGCCTCAAGAATCTCCACGTTCAGCTGCTGGAACACTTCCGGGTGCTTGTCGGGGACGAAGTCATCCCGGCACCACCCGTGCCCCTTGATGATCCCTCGCGCCACCTCGTGCAGCACGTGCAGGTTGGGCACGTGAGGGCGGAGGTCATTGAGGAGAGTGGTTTTACCCGTGCTGTGAGGTCCGCATATGTACACCCTCAGTATATCCTTGTTCATACTTACGTTGTAAATCTGAGATATTTCTGAAATATATTATATGCACCTGTGAATTTTCTGAAAACGAAAATGGTATCTTAAGTTTAATGATTACCAGCGAGGTTAAGTGTTATTTCAGTTCTATATTGATCATATCACGTATTTTGATTAGCTAAAGTGTGTATCAATTTTTTTAACCCAATAAAATGTTTGTTGCGATCATACATTTTTACAATTATTACAATGTACAATTTTAAAGAGTCCGCTTTTATCCTTCAAGTGTGTTTAAAGATTCAGAATAAAAACTTGTCCACACGATTTTGACTAATTGCTGGTTCCAGCATTCCATAATATAGAAGCGTCCTGGTGCCACAGTCTATATTATTTTTGTATTCCATTATCTCATAATTAGGAGATATTAAGTCCTAATTACTGTCAACAAAGTCCTAATTAGGAGATACTAAGTCCTAATTAGGAGATAGTATCACCTAATTAGGAGATAGTGACTCTTAATTAGGAGATAATATGTCTTAATAAGGAGATAATTAGTCCTAATTAGGACTTAGTATAATAATAATAATAATAATAATAGTAATAATAAGAATAATAATAATAGTGGCACTCGGACGCTTCCATACAACGATAATCTCAGGACACACAGTTTAGATGTCAATCATTCTCTGTCGTTTACCTGCACAAAATAACAGTTTCAGAAACGAAGTCGCCACAAACAACGATCTCAGAAAATCTTCTGTTTATATCCCGCGATTCAGCAAAGCAACAACAGCAGCAGCTGCTCTATTTCAACTACTACTACTACTACTACTACTACTACTACTACTACTACTTCTACTTCTACTGCTACTATTGCTACTACTACTACTACTGCTACAACTGCTACTACTACTATTGTTACTACTACTACTACTACTACTACGCCTACTACTGCTACTACTACTACTACTATTACTACGACTATTTCTACTACGCCTGCGACGGCTTCAATTACTACTACTACTACTACGCCTACTACTGCTACTACTACTACTACTATTACTACGACTATTTCTACTACGCTGCGACGGCTTCAATTACAATAACAATAACTACTACAACTACTACTACCACAACTTCAACTACTACTACTACACCTACAAAAACTACAACTACAACTACAACTACTACAGCTACAACTATAACTACTACAACAGCAACAACAACTACTACTACTACTTCTTCTACTACAGCTACGACTACTACAACAACAACTACTAGTACTACTTCTACTATGACTACAACTACTACTAGTTCTACAACTTATACTACTACTTCTACTACTTCTACTACTTCTACTACTACTACTACTACTACTACTACTACTTCTACTATGACTACTACTACTACTACTACTACTACTACTACTACTACTACTACTACTACTACTACTACTACTACTACTACTGCTGCTGCTACTACTTCTAGTACTACAACAACAACAACTACTACTACTACTACTACTACTACTACTATTACTACTACTACTACTACTACTACTACTACTACTACTACTACCATTGAGTTTACTTCTACTAAGGCTACTTCCACTACTGCTTCTGCTACTTCTACTACTACAACTACTATTACTACTATTATTATTACTACTACTACTACTACTACTACTACTACTACTACTACTACTACTACTACTACTATTACTATTACTACTACTACTACTACTGCTCCTGCTACTACTACTACTACTACTACTACTACTACTCCTGCTACTACTACTACTACTACTATTACTCCTGCTACTACTACTACTACGACTATTATTACTACTACTACTACTACTACTACTCCTCCTCCTCCTACTACTACTACTACTACTACTACTACTGCTACTACTGCTACTACTACTATTACTACTACTACTACTACTACTACTACTACTACTACTACTACTACTACTACTACTCCTGCTACTACTACTATTACTACTACTACTACTACTACTACTACTACTACTACTACTCCTGCTACTACTACTATTACTACTACTACTACTACTACTACTACTACTACTACTACTACTACTACTACTACTACTACTACTACTACTACTATTACTACTTCTACTACTATTACTACTACTACTACTACTACTCCTCCTCCTGCTACTACTACTACTACTATTACTACTGCTACTATCACTACTTCTACTACTACTACTGCTACTTCTATTGATTCTACTTCTACTACGGCTACTACTACTGCTACTTCTACTACTTATAATAATAATAATAATAATAATAATAATAATAATAATTATTATTATTATTATTATTATTATTATTATTATTATTATTATAAGACTAATAATAATAATAACAATTAAAATTATAACAATTATAACAATAATAATAAACAATTATTTTACCTTTAGATAAATGCAACTCGGAGTTCAATACGCTGAAGGCCACATTGACGTTAACTACAATTTGTGTAAATGCTGGCCGTTAGATCGATAGTATTTTCGGAAAACCAGCGTCCAAGTTTTTCAAAAACTGTAGAGTATGATTTACATATATAGATACATATAAGTAAATAAACTATGACAGTCACATAAGTCACATATATGATTTACGGACGGTCGGACGGACAAAAAAGTTCATGCTAAAGTACATGTAAACCCATGGAATAAATCGTTCATGCTTTGTATTTCTTTGTAAAAATAATTGTTTGGGTAGAATTCCACATTAAGTATTCATAGTGTTAGCGTAAAACCCTGTACATGACGCGGAAATTGAAAACAACAATATACTGACTAAGTATTGTGCCTGACTCTCCTGCTAGTTGAACTTCTCAAATGACAATGATTTTTGAAATGAGTCATATATTTGTCAAAATGTAATAATTATTATGTCGTGTCGGGGGAAACCCGGGCTTAATGCATGTACGTACAGTGTCGTCCCGGATTAGCCTGTGCAGTCCGCACAGGCTAATCCGGGAACACACTTTCCGCTTTTTTGGGATTTTCTGTTTCAAGGAAGTCTCTTCTGATCATCAATCCACTATAGGCGGAAAGTGTCGTCCAGGATTAGCCTATGCAGTCCACACAGGCTGATTTCGGAAGACACTTTCCGCTTTTATGATATTTTCTGTTTCAAGGCAGTCTCTTCTGATAATAAATCCTCTGTAGGCGGAAAGTGTCGTCCAGGATTAGCATGTGCAGTCCGCACATACTGATCCGGGAAAACACTTTCCGCTTTTATGGTATTTTCAGTTTCCAGGAAGTCTCCTCTGATCATCAATCCACTCTAGGCGGAAAGTGTCGTCCAGGATTAGCCTATGCAGTCCACACAGGCTGATTTCGGAAGACACTTTCCGCTTTTATGATATTTTCTGTTTCAAGGCAGTCTCTTCTAATAATAAATCCTCTGCAGGCGGAAAGTGTCGTCCAGGATTAGCCTGTGCAGTCCGCACATACTGATCCGGGAAGACACTTTCCGCTTTTATGGTATTTTCAGTTTCCAGGAAGTCTCCTCTGATCATAAATCCACTCTAGGCGGAAAGTGTCGTCCCGGATTAGCCTGTGCAGTCCGCACAGGCTGATCCGGTAAGTAACTTTCCGCTTTTACGGTATTTTCTGTTTCCAGGAAGTCTCCTCTGATCATAAATCCACTGTAGGCGGAAAGTGTCGTCCCGGATTAGCCTGTGCCTGTGCTTAAATATTTGTGTATATATATTTATGTGCGCATAGTAAAGTTGTTGTTTTTATCTGACCCAGCTTTTAGCTTATATATGATCAAATAACTGTTTAAAATTTTACTGTATCATATTAAATCGTGTGTTTTGCGGATATGACTCATCTTTTGTTACTGAACACTTATTTGTAATAAGCATGCGTAGGCTGAACCGGGACGACTTTTTACGCACGTGCATTAAGCCCGGATTTCCCACGACACACATCATATATAGAAAAGGGAGTTCAGCAATTGCTAACACATCCGGTTGTGGTAATACACTTGATCCTCACTAATGTTTCAAAATTTATATAAACCCCGGTTTTATTTCTTAAACGTGCTTTTTAACCAGAAAATGAGATTAACTCGTTGACTTTGTTTATTCACTATCACTTTCAATGAATACTATATTTCACTTATGCACCTTACGAGTTCACAATGCTTAATGCCAAGTTTTTGAAAATCTAATCGGCCGTTGGAAGTTTTACTTGCATTAACACACAACATCCGCCGTTTCTCGATCGACCAATGAAATGCGGAGTAAGATTTGAGAAGTAACTCGGGAAACCTTTCATTGTATAAATAACTATCGTTTCCAGAAAACTTCATTATGTTTATCATGTATGCGCTGGTTACGGTCATTGATTTTAGAGCTCACTTAAGATGTTTACAAATCGAAGAGTTGTGACGTATATGTAAAACCTATCGATTAGCATTTGTTTCATTTTGTGCATTATGAAATATGTACGTAGTTACCAGGGGAATGGTATCGGCGCTATCTGATTAACAACATTGTACAACGTTATTGATTTGAATTAAACTTTCATTTAGCGTATTCAATAGTTGTTTATAAGGTGTAGAACTATTACACCGTATAAAGTTGAACTTTTACTGTGCGTAAATCAATTTGACCGGTTTAGGTAGGGTCCTGTTGTCAGGTAAGTATCGTTCCCATTTAGGAAATATGTGGGAGAGGGTGTGGGGACGGGCTACGGGGTTGTGGGTTGTGGATGGTAGGGTAGTTTAGATGCATTGTTTGTGGTTCACGTGTATTGTTGCGTAGTTCAATTAATACCGTTGATAATGATTATGAAAATATACCTTGTCGAATGTATTCTTCAATATACTGCAGTAAGTTCACAGCATTAGTTATCGGGAGAAAACGAACAAACAATACTTTATAACAATTAATTAACTTACCTGTCGAGTCTATCTTAAAATGACAGACATGTATCTCCCAAAGGAGAGTCGTGAAATATAAAGCGAGTATTCCTTTCACTGACATCACAGCGAAGGTCATTATTGGGGCAGGGAGAGAGCTTGTCTTAGCATAACGAATTTGAGCCAGCAAGTGTAAAGATGAATCAAAACGCTGACAGCGTAGAAAGACTGTTGGCGACAAAATAAATTAAAAGCATGTGAACTATGAGTGCATTTTTGCTAAAAAGGAAAAAATTGTTGTAATTAAGTTTAATTTCCCACCTTTAAACTTGATAATATGGCTTCTTATTCAATAATATACGACATCGTAATAAAGACTAACTTGTAAGTAACGAACAAATATTTTGTTCGAACTAATTATCTTATGGAAACGGAATTATATACGTGCCAGTTTGCGAGTCAATATGCAACGGGCCAGAATAACCGATGAAGCGTAGTAGTTCAGATCACTGATTGTTAGTGCAGCGTAGCATTCTGAGTCAAAGGTAGGTCATACGATGCAAGCTCTCGATTTTCCATAAACAATTAAAAATTAAGAAATTGCAGTAATTTGTTGTCAAAATATTAAGAATGAGAATCGGTAACAGGAAACAACACTTTCGCAACGAGTCAAAAATAACCGATGTAGCGCATTAATTGTGTGGTCATAATTCAGGACGCTTAGGTGAATATGTCGGTTACATACACGTAAATATCGAAATTAGGGGTGCCATTAGTTTAACGTTACATTTTTAATAAATGGACTTTTTTATCAAATGTAATTTTAATAAATCACATGATCTACACATTATAATACATACATTATCTTAAATAATTAAAATGTAAGAAAACATGTGTGAAATTTTGCTGTTTTGAAGAATGACCATTTCTAGTTTCGATTCACTGACTAATAGCCTGCAAAGAAAAGAAGTAGTTTTCCGCGATACCTGTTTTGGAAATTACCCTCTCAAAAGACCGTTGGCTTCCGCCAACAGTCTAAAAAACACTATCATAAGAATAAATACTAAACGGTTAGACTTGTATTTTGAAGCTTTAATTTTCTTCTTTTTTTGCGCAATGAAATAAATATCTTCCGTGCATTCACAAGTACATTTGTACATCTGACAATATCATAATACCGCAGCACACTTGGGCCGGAACGACAACTCCATGAACATTGAGCGTGTGCAGAAATGTCGCTTCCTTGGAGTTAATTCCCTTCAACGAAACAGTATCACTATCACTAATCAGATATGTGCGTTATGAATAACGTCCGAAATATTTGTCGGAAACGTAATGAAAGCTATACCCACTCATTCACTCACGACGTCACTCCCCCACTCGTCACTCACTCGAAAAGGTACTTTCTCACATCATTGACATACTGATTCAATTACACATTCTCTATACATTTACACGATCACTTATGTACTCGCGTACTCACACACTCTCTCATTTAAACACTGAGTTAATCATTAACTCTCTCACATACACAATCTCACGTTCGCTTACTCTCTCACATACATATACACATTCACTCATTCACTCACTAACTCACGCACTCACTCACTTTCTCACATAAACACCCACAAAATCACTCACTTTCCCACTTACTTAAACACTCACACTTTCACATACACACTCACACAATCACACATTCTCTCACATACGCACTAATTTAATCAATCGCTCTCTCACAAATACACACACTCAATCACTCACTTTCTCATATAAACTCTCACTCAACCACTGAATCTCTACATACACACTCACACATTCTCTGACATAAACACTCACCAAACCACTCACTGTCTCACTCAACCAGTCAATCTCACACATATAAACTAACTCAGTCACTTACTCTCTGACATAAACACTCACTTAATCACATACACTCTCACTTAATGACTCACTCTCTCGCATATAACCTCACTCAATCACTCACTCTCTCACTTATACACTCATTCATTCAATAAATCTCTCTCACGTGTATACTTAATCAATCAATAACTCTCTCACACATACTTCCACTCAATCACTCACTCTCTGACATACGCACTCTCTCAATCACCTACTCTTTCACATAAACACTCACTGAATCTCTCAGTCTCTCGCATTTACACTGACTTAATCAATCACTCTCTCACATATACACCCACACAATCACTCACTCGTTCACATACCCCTTCACTTAGTCACTCACTCTTCACATATACACTCACTCAATCACGCACTCTCTCACATACACACTCACTCACTAAAGTCCACGTTGAATACAAAACGACACTCAAAACATCTAACGCAAAACATGATTGAGTTAAGTAAAAGTATTTTATTAAAAGAACAATATATATAATAATTATTATATCTCTTATATAAGTCAGTTGGAATGTCAAAATACAAAGAAAGCGGATAGGAATTTTAAAACACAGACATGTGACGATGTTAACACGAGACATTTTGTGCAAATTACATCTACGATTGCAAATGTCAACATTAAACATACAATAATATATAATGCAGCATAATGATTATACGATATTTTGACAATTAGCGTACCATGTACATGCTACATTAAAACTATTAATATAAGAAAATAATAAAATATAAAAAGTATAGCTCAATATGCATTTAAACTTAATGAAATTTGCAAAGACATTTTTTCCTTTTACATGTATTTATATATTCACATTCGAACTTTATCTAAAATATTTTTGAGGCGTGTAGTGGAAAAACCGGGCTTAATGCTTGTGCATAAAGTGACGTCCCGGACAGCACTTTCCGCCGACAGTGGGTTGATGTTTAGAAGAGACTTCCTTTAAACAGAAAATACCATACAAGCGGAAAGTGTCGTCCCGGATCCGCCGGTGCGGACTGAACAGGCTGATCCGGGCAGACACTTTTCGCACATGCATTGAGCCCGGTTTTCACACGACAGGCCTCAAATTATTTTGATAAACGTCCAATATCAGGCTGTAAACTATGGTGACACGCTTCCGCCTTAGATAACCAGATAATTTGCATGAAAGTTTTAAAAAATCCATGAAAATATGAAAACTTTATTTTTAAAGTATTATCTAGTTTTCATGAAAACAACGTTAAATAGGGTCCCACTGCTACATGTATAAGATAATCTGCTTCTGAAACAGAAACCGGAATCGGGTAGGGTTTGGGGTCGTAATATAAAAATGGAGGAGTTATTATCGAAGACCTATCATTATTAAATAACGTACACGCGTAAATCAAATTATGTCAATCGAGTTAAAAAAAACGCTAATGATTGTCAAAAGGACTAAATAATGTATTTATTTACAAAGCATTTATTAAAATGACGATTTTAACTTTCTAATATGTATCATTTGCTTTCCATATATTTAAACACACACTTATACTCGTTGTTCAGTATAGGATCTGATTGAAGGGTAAATGGTTAATTCATACACTAGTCGTACCCTAGTCAACTCGTACCTTATTCAACTCGTACCCTGGTTAACTCGTACCTTTTAGAGTCAACTCGTACCTTATTCAACTCGTACCCTGGTTAACTCGTACCTTTTAGAGTCAACCCGTACCCTTTTTAGTCAACTCGTACCCTTTTTGTCAACTCGTACTTCATAAGTATTAAAGGCATACGTGACCATTTGATATCACGGAATATTAAATTCATCTCGCATTTATTTATTTTAAATATTAACAGTAATATTACATTAAACATAATTAATTTTCGATAAGATTTTTTTATATTTCATTTGGATTTGCAACGTAAATAAATGTTAGACCATTCAAGTTTTAACAAATTGCACTTCACTCACACTATATTAAACATGTGACAGTCTGATTTTGATTTTCCATTATATGATCCATCTGTAGTATCTTACCCTCTCTTAATTCTCTATATACTTCTATACAAAGAGGTACGAGTTAACTAGGGTACGAGTAGACCAGAGGTCCAAGTTAACCAAACAAGAGGGCCACGATGTCCTTAGGTCGCTCACTTGAGTTTAAGGCATCATAATGGCTTATAACAAGAGGGCAAAATGGCACTAAACCACTTACCTGAGTATAAAGATCTGGGTCTTGCAGTTTCGGGAGATTTTTATTGTCTATATAGAACGTGTGACCCACAGGGAGTGGACACTTTCTACTCCAGGGCGTCATTTGAACAATCTTTGTAGAGGACCACTATACAATTTTACATACGCTGGGCAATTTGCTAGTTAAGTCTATATAAACAATGTGACTCCGGGGCGTGGCCAGTTTTGGGCCCATGGGCATCATTTGATCAATCTTTGTAGAGAACCACTAGAGGATGCCACATACTAAATATGAAACCACTGGGGCTTGCGGTTTCAGACGAGAATATTTTGGAAGTAATTTCGCTGCTTAAGTCTATATAAACAATGTGGCCCACGGGTTGCGGCCAGTTTTAACCCCAGGTGCATCATTTGAACAATCTTTGTAGAGGACCCCTATACAATGTTACCATCCAAATACCAAACCCCTGGGCCTTGCGATTTCATAGAAGATTTTCAAAATCATTTAGCTATTTAAGTCTATATAAACAATGTGACCCCCGGAGCGTGGCCAGTTTTGACCCCAGGGACATCATTTGAACAATCTTTGTAGAGGACCACTAGAAGATGCAACATACCAAATATGAAAGCTCTCAGCCTTGCAGTTTCAGAGAAGATTTTTTAAGTTTTAACTTTTTAAGTCTATTTTTAGCTCTGGTGATCTACATATGCAGCGGACCGAAACGATTTGAACAATTTTGAAAGACGGTAAACCCAAGGATCATTCCTTTGAAGTTTGGTGAAAATCTGCCCAGCGGGTTAGGAGGAGATGTTGTTTGAATGAAAATGTTGACGTACGACGCACGACGGACGACGTACGACGGACAAAAGGTGATCACAAAAGCTCACCATGAGCACATTGTGCCCAGGTGAGCCAAAAAGGTACGAGAGGACTATGGTAAGATTTGGCTAGAAACCAATTGAAGTTAGATCAATGAAGAAACCTTACTAAGATAAACAGTTTAAAACATCTTAAACACATCTGCTTCAGGCATTTATGCAGACAGCGACAACGACACAAGCTATTCCATATTGGACAAGTGTGAGGCCAATCTTAGCTCTAATTAATAAGAAAATAAGGCGTGTCGTTGGAAAACCGGACGTACTGCATGTGCGTTAAGTGTCGTCCTGGATTAGCCTATGCAGTCCGCACAGGCTAATCCAGGACGGCACTTTCCACCTGCAGTGGATTTATGTTTAGAAGAAGCTTAATTGAAACAGAAAATACTATACGCACATGCAGGAAGCCCGGTTTCCTCACGACACACCTCAAATATGAATGAAAGGTATTTAAGACACATCGTAAACACATATTTTCACACATCGACGTCGATTCTTTCGCCTTCCGGAAGCTTAATGATAGGTATCTCGTGCAGTGACAGACTGGCCGTCGTCACACCACCGGGTGACGTTACATCCGCTAGTGACGTCACTTTCTGCTCTTCGAGAATCTTGTTCTTATGACTGAGCACAACCGCGTCAATGTCTTCCTCCTCATTCGCCTCCTCCTCAATGCTGTTGTGCGGAGAAATCTTGCGCGCTGAACTCGCGCTGCTGTCACTCCCAAGACTCGTGCTTCTCATTTCCGGGCACAGCCACTTCCGGTCCTCGTAGAACACCCCTGGACCAGGGTCAGTGCACTTCCGCTGCAACCTGTGTCGGCGGGACTCAAATCCTACATTACTACACCTGTGCGCGTCGAATTTAGGGTCATAGCGTATAAATTCTTGAAATATATTGTTCGACTGTTCATCGATACTAAAATCCCTCACTAAACTGTTAGTCCTTGATTTGTGCGACTTAAAAAATCGCGTAAATACTGATAATTTTGTGTTCGGTGTTACTGGTTCCTCAAAGCTATCACCAGATGGCTGGTCCGACCTCGTGGAGTCTGTTTCCGGTTCATAAATGCTTTCATTCAGACGCACTACCTGACGGTCTTTGCTGTACTCCCGTCGCCGCTTGGAGGCAGTTCTCCCTCGGCGTTTCTCCAGCAGACATCCTCTCCTTGGTACCGTAGCCGAGTCGTTTCCCCCGACCGCCTCTAGCACCACGCACTTGTCTTTCGCGTCAATGACATCCGTGGCGAGCACTACGATTTCACTGTCCTCGAAAAGCGCCTTTTTGACGCCGTTTGACGACGAAATCGTCGGTTGCTGAGCCTCCATCGACTTGTAGCCGCTGTCGGCCTTCATCTGGCGCAGTCTACTCGTCTGACTGTCGTTGGTGCTGTCTGTGTTGTCGGTGGTGGACTCGAAACTCGTCGTGACCTCGTGCCTGCTGGACTCCGTCGCGTCTCCGTCCGTGTCACCAGTCTCCACGCTGTCGAAGCTGTTTTCCGCGCTTGTTGACCCTCGCTTCTGATTGCGCCGGTTCACAACCTTTCCAAAATCATCTCGTCTATTTTCATAGTTCGGATGAAGTAAGTTTGAATTTTCGGGATCGATATGTTGTAGGTCGACGTAGTTATTCTTGCATAACCCTTCTCCATTTTGTCGTGCCCTGTTATTCCCTTGATTCCCGTTCCTTCTTGACCCAGGGCCGTTCTTGTGGTGATATGTCGGGGAGTAGGACGCTCCCCCGGGCGGCCTTTCCGGTGACGATTCCTCCGGGGACGCCATGTCCTCCATCCGCAAGGTGTCGCTGCACTCCTCCTCTTCCTCGAACGTCGCTCTCAGGTTCCAGATTTCTCTGAACTTCTGCGTTCCATTAATTGTCGTCTCCGTATCCGCATCGCTTTCGTCGGGAATTATATTGTTTTCAAATTCCAAGTCCTCGTACATATCTAGTTTTTCATCATTTAAAATTTCCAGGCTTCCGCGATCGTTATATCTCACTTTGCTTGACCCGAGATTGTCAACTTCCATGATTGGATCGAACTCGCTGTTAAAATACGGTCCTCTGGAAAACTCGGTGATTTTCAAAACGTCATAGTCATAGTACAACACATCATCGTAACTTTTAACGCGTCGTTTGTCTCTGTAAGGTCTGTGATCACTGGGCGACACGACGTCCATGCTGTATGACGTAGGTTGGATGTCTATCACGCGCGAAGATCTTCTAGACGAGTAACTGTACCCATAGGCACCGGTTTCGTTGACGAAACTGACGGCATTTAGGTCACTCAGAAGTGTTCGATCGTGAACTTCAACATCGACAAGACGAGCCTTAGAATCATCGATCTCGTGAGCGTAAGATGGGCTGTCTCCAAGGTAATTATGGGGGTACATCGCGGGGAAGCATTCAGACTCGCGTTTGGAGTGATGTGGGCTGTGGTAGACGGAGGATGATGCGATGGGCGACTGGGTTCCCTCCCTTGGATGCTCTTTTTGAAGAGGAGTTCCCAGCGAGTACTGTCTTGGCACGTTTTTGTGGATTCGAGCTTTCTTGAGATAGTGAAAATCGCCGTCTGTATACCTGTAGGGGAAATAAAACGTCAATTAGAGCTTGATTATCTTGAATCTATAAATAGCTCGGTATCGTATAGCAGTGTACGATTAATATGGAATATGTATTGCTTATATTTTTATACTATTAAAATTCACAATAAATAAAAAGCATTTTATAATTTTACTGAATTGTTAATTCTAAAGATAAACTGTTGCTAAACAAAAAAATATGTTTATTTATAAAGCTTCGTGAGTACGCGCAGTTTTTTTAAATACAAAAAAAAACATACATAAATGCAATAATTTCTTATTATTATTAACACGCAAAAATTATATCACTTTAATAATTGTTTGAGGTTTCATAAAACAATATAGAACAGGTCTGGAAATATGACAGGGAAGGTGCAAACGTGCTGAACGAAGATCAAACAAGACTGTAGCTTTAAAGTTCAAATTCCAGAAACGAGATATATTTCCGTCACAAACAATATATCACCAGAGTGGGTGGGGTAGGGCCTACCCTAACTTGTGGGGCGCATTTTTGTAGTATAGTCCTACAGGTGCATGCTTATAATATGTTAAAGGGGATATATACGATTTCAATATCAACATTTCATTTGTTTCATATTTTGAACAACATAAATGACAAACTCCTCGCAGCGGTTACCTCCCCTATCGGTTAACGGAACCAGTCAAATCTCTGCGCGGAGGTTGCACAAATGAGAGGACGAACATGATTGAGGAAAGATTAAATAAAATAAAAATACAGTTATATGTACCATATTTCATATGTTGTTTTTTATGAACTTCTTCATAACTACAAATTTATTGCTAGCGCCACACCGATACCGACACGTTTAATAGTATTTGTGGGAGAACCAAAAAAACGTGTCCATGTGTCGTATGAACACAACTTCACAGAACTTAAGTCAACGCGCAACAAATATCGGGGATTTTCCAATATTGTACATGTCTTATGTACAGGAATAAGTTTTCGACTGGAATACGAAAAGTATTTTAACAGTGTCAAGCTCTATTCGAGGATTTTCGAATATAAGTTCTTCTGAACGTTTATTCTAGCTTGTTATTCATTCACGTTTTATCGGTTTAATTTTACTTTTTATATGTTTCTATAAAGGTTGGATGAGATCGTAGATACACCTTTTACATTGTAAAGCATTTTTCTTCATATGTTAATAAAATGAAAGGCCGTCAAATTTTAATATATACCCCTGTATTATAATTATATGTGTTGATTTGCGATTCCGAACAATGCCATACCCCGAGTTCGGATAATATAGGCATAATTGTCATAAGTGAAATATTTTATCATTTGTTACATTATATACATGTTTATATATTACCATGTCGGTATATCAGTTTCCAAAGCCTTCTGCTCACTGGGTTCAATACGAGGTTTGAGCAGGAGCCATACCCCAGAAGAATCTTAAGTGTATCTTAACATATGTTTACTTAAGTTACAAATTCCAAAATGTTAAATTTAGAAACCAAATATAAATGGGTGAATCTTTTTATCTTTTTGTATGTGACAATTAATTAACACTTAGCGCGATGCACTGTAAAAACGAAATAAACAGTTAAATAAAATGTTGATTTTAAGGTAAAGGCTAAGATATTACTTAAGATGTTTCTGGAATACGGCCCCAGTTCAGGCAATACAAATTTTATTTAAAACTGATTTCTTTGTCCCGTTGTATCAGTACAAATACTGTTTTGTACACAGAGTGTAACTGTAAAGCGAATGCGTTTTTTTAATGCAAGCATATAAATTATAAGGCCCATTTTAAATAAATGCGACTAAATCCTGCAATGTAAAGGATTACTGCGTGATTACAAGAGACATAACGTCAGTGCAGAGATGCATTCCTTAGAAAATGAGAACATATAAATATTTAAATATAAATGTACGTGAATATGAGAGAAAATAAAAATGTTCAGAAGAGATGTCATTACGAAATATAATATTTTCATAGTATTAATTCTATGTAAATGAAAATTGTCTTTAAGAAATAATTATTGCTGAAATATTCAAATATTTTTTAAATTCTTCGAAGAGATATGTATACGTTATAACACGCATGCTTATGCGTGTTACTTAAACATATAACGATTTAAGAAGTAATTGACGAAATACTGATAAGACATCATATGATATACCAATTAAATATACTGTCAGAATTCATTAATTGGAATATATAATTACGTCCGCTTGTAACCGCAAATAAATCAAGTAGATCTCTAATAATCAAAACCCCTTTCGTGCTATAGACGTGCGATATAAGTTCCAAACAACGAAACCCGGGGTGCACAGGGGGTGTTTTCAGGCGAAACTCGGGGGTGCACAGAGGTATTGTCAGCAGATTTGCGAACCTTCTTCCTTTGCGTAAGTATCCAGTCGGGGTGGGCGGCTGGGAGTCCAGCTGGAAAGATACTCGCCTTCCGCTTGGTTCCCGCGCTTCCGGTTTCTCAGAAGGTGACGGCGACGTGTCCGTCTCCGAGTCCTGGAGAGCGACGTCGCGAGCTTCGGGGTCGATTGTTGTTTCGCAGTAAGCTGTAATATGATTATCAGAAGATATTTTATTCATTTAAGAGGGACTGTCTCATTTTTATAGATTTATTTCAGGTCTCTTTCGTTGCCCACGAACAAAAACGTTTTATAATTTACATAAAAGCTTCAACATTGACAAAAACTATTTTTTTATTGAAAAATGCAAATTTTTTATTTTTTGTTCATACAGATGCTACATTCCTTTTTGAATGAAACAGGAAGAACGGCAATCTTTCTGCCTCTTCAAGACGCTGTATATATATGTATATAATACGTAACGTAATAGATTACAAGCAATTTTCTATTTAGTGACAATGTCGAGACGTTGGGCTGCCATTTTCTAATTATTTCAATATACATTTCATGTGTTTGTTTGTTGGGATTTTTCGCCGTTTTTTAACAGTATTTCAGTCATATCATGGCGGTCAATTAACCTACTCACACGTTTCCTGGGCATGCTTAGCCGATCTAAGCGGTTTACCAGTATTAAGTGCACATACTTATGCCAGTAACTGACAACTGCCCTACTTGAATCAGAGGTTGGGGGAGAATGGCCGTTGAAATAATTTCATGACCAATGCCCCACACAAGCTATGTGGCCGGGCTGGGGTTCGAACTCACGATCCCCGGATTGACAGTCTAGCGCTCTACCAACTGAGCTAGCCCGGCAAAATACACAATGTACAACAATGTAACAACATAAATGGGCGTCAAATATTTAGTAAGGAAACATGTTTGGGTTTTAATTTTTACCATAACCATATTTAAAAAAATTTGACGAAAATCATTTACTTGTAAAACATACGCAGAGGTTAAGACGTTAAACCACTGGCGCTTATGCCCTCGTGGTTTAATTCCTACGCATCAGAACTCCAAATTGTTGTTTATTGGCCGATAAACAACGATAAATAGAACATTATTTCGTAAATATTAGTAATGTTGTGAAATAATGCAATTTTAATGTTTATCATTAGTACTTACATTTATCCAAACACCGGTTTCATCCACAATGTTCACGAAACAATAATACAATTGTTTTACCTTTTTCATAATCCGACTTCAGTGTCAAACTCTCGTTGCCTTCTTCTATATCCGGTATATTTTCATGGCTTCTGCAAATCATTCAATTTTAACATTTATCAACAGACTTATGAGACATCAACACGGTGAGAACTTCGTAAAAAATGTTGCGGTCCTGGCCCGGTGTTCATAAAACAAGTTGAGTCTGATTTTCGGATTCAAGATGAACTTGAGCCAGATATTTCAGGATCAGACTCAAAAATGGCGTTCACTAAAAATCTGGATCAATTTTTATTGTTGGTCAAATATATATTGTAAATGATTATGAACTCCTCTCAGCATACATTTGCAGTTTGGTATGACAATTTTAATCAAACCCTTGCAATATTTCATGGTACATAATCTGGACGAAACGGTATTTAAATATTTAATATTTTTTATAATCTGCTCAACTGGCCCCGTGTTCACAAAGCATCAATTACAGGATCAGGAACAGTCTTAGCTGATCTTGATTTTGTAGCTCAACTGAGTACAATATCAAACATATTTTATTTTCGGAATAACTTTTCTTCTTGATAAAATCACACAATTTTGTTATTTTTTTAATTACAATCTTTATCTCAGATAGCAAATGCTAAGAGTTTAAAATTGTTTTAATAATATATATTTGACCAAAAATTAAAAATGATCCTGATTTTAGTGAACATCATTTTTGAGCCTGATCCAGAAATATCTAGCTTAAGTTCATATTGAACCTGAAAATCAGGCTTAACTTGTTTTGTGAACACGGGGCCTGATCTGGAATATCAAGATTAGCTAAGACCTATAATGATCCTGTAGTTTATCCTTTGTGAACACGGGGCCAGACGTTTGAACAAAAATGAAATGACGTTGACGTGCGCCTGTTGAAATGTAGTGATGTCATTCAAAATAACTTTTTTTTCTGTTATTGTTTGACATATCTTTTTTTAAATTTCACAGACAATCTGAAGATTGTCTAATTAAACCGTTTTTATGTAGCTATTGTCAACGATATGTCGTATCGTACATGTCGTATAAAGTCGTTAGAAATATTTCTGCAACACAATTTATGAAACACAATATTTCTATTAAAGGACTGAGTTGCAGGTTTTGACATTATTAGCAATTTCTTTAGGAGAGAAAACGCCTGCACAGAAAACACGCTTGCATTACAACATATATATCAAAACACGCTTGCATTACAATATATATATCAAAACACGCTTGCATTATAACATATATATCAAAACACGTTTGCATTACAACATATATATCAAAACACGCTTGCATTACAACATATATATCAAAACACGCTTGCATTACAACATATATATCAAAACACGCTTGCATTACAACATATATATCAAAACACGCTTGCATTACAACATATATATCAAAACACGCTTGCATTACAACATATATATCAAAACACGCTTGCATTACAACATATATATCAAAACACGCTTGCATTACAACATATATATCAAAACACGTTTGCATTACAACATATATATCAAAATACGCTTGCATTACAACATATATATCAAAACAAATGTGGATAATCCCCATATGCACTTCGAAAAGTATCGACAAGTCGACTCACTTCCTGATTTAGTTTGAAAATATCTTCAGTGCCTTAAGTGCACACTTGCGAGTATTTATGGGCGGTAACATGGAATATCATGACTTGTTTTTTGGAACTCTTTACACTAAACCGCTATACTCCGTTGACGGTAAACAATAAATGCATGTTTACTGTTCCAGTATATATAGGAATATTGAAACTACAGAGACATCACCAGGAGAGAAACCCGAATTACCATCCGCTGGTCCTTTATTTGAGGCAAGTGACCACTTGCCTATACAATACAGGACCAAACATGCCACACAACACAAAACATAACATTATTAAAACTGCTATCACCGCCTTTGAACGGCCAATGAAAAGCATTGGGGGTTTAAACCGGTTTAAATGCAAGCCGAACCTCCCACTTAGACACTTAACGTGCAACATAAAAACAACCAAGGCAAAAAGCTACTGCTGATGAACAAACTTGTCGCCATTGACGGAAACTGCCAAAGTATTGACGTGACACAGAAAAATAGTCAGCCACGGAAAAACAAGAAAACCCTATCTCCGTTTTTGGACAATACAACAAATTCGCCAATGACAAAGAAAGCATATCTTCGTTCATGGATAACGTAAAATACTACTCTTAACATACAAGACAAAGATGTCTATTTGGCAGGAAATCGCCTACGCTGGACACATCAAATACACTACACAGTCACGGAAAAGGTAAACGTATTGGGGCTGAGGTATAAGACAATATATATTGGTTGCGTCACAGAAGGAAAATCCAACGCACTAAACCAACAAAGCAAACTGCCTATGCCTAATGAGGCGAATCGATTTTTTTGTAACGAATAAGTCGAACCCATTGTTTATGACCTACGAGGCCAAACAATGGTCTTACTCACTTGGTTTCGAAGAGTTTCCGGGGGCTGACGGGAATGCCGTCCATGGACCCCGTGCTGGGCTCCGAGAACACGTCGGAGTTTACCGTCTCATAGCGCTGGAACGGTTTGAAGCGTCGGTCTGAGAACCGCTCGCAGTCCGGACCCTGGGTCCTGTATTTGACATCACAAGAGCGGGTGCACTTAGAAATGTTTATATCTAAGCATTTATTGAATCTTTATATCTAAAGCTTACTAAAAACTAGACTTAAAAATCGAGGGTTGAACGTGAAACAGTTGTTAATGCTTAACATTTCTACATCAGATACAATAGTTTCACGCTCCACCCTCGCAATGTGGGTATGCTATAAAATATATTAAACATGAATTTACATTACGTGTCTACATAACATTTATTTGTTTTGCATTCCACGTTTCCAATATTGCTTCTTAAACATTTTACCATACTAAAGAATTGATAAATACTGACTGCTTTGAAGTCTCTTTCCGAAAACACAATTTAATATGTTAATATCCGATTGTACTTGTTGTGCATTACTAAGCAAACTAAAAATCGGTTATATTTAAAAATAAAATAAAAAATGTAACGAATCAGTACATACTGAACACTTACCTGGTAAGGCCATTCTTCCGCTTGACGCAGTACTTGCAGAAGAGAATGAAGGTGATGACGATGATAAGCCCGCCTGCCACGCCGGCTACGAGGATGACTAGAGTGATCACCGGCGACACGGCATGGCTCGAGTTGTCATAGCCCTGACACAGAAGATGGCATTGGTGATACAGAACAGAACATACCTGCACATGAACTCTAAACCACACGGAATAGATCGGGTTATCAAAGCTCTGAAACAGAACAAGGCATTCCTGAAAATAAACATATCAGAGCAGAAACAGAACATATGCAGTTCTGAAACAGAGCATAGCATGGCTGAAAAAGAACATATCAGTAATGAAACATAAGAGAGCATTCCTGAAGCAGAACATAGCATTGCTGATACAGTTCAGAGCGTTCAAGAAGAAAATTAAGAAAATCAAAGACTATTTAAATGTGTCATTATATGTGTAATTTAATGTTATTAATATACTTAAGGTTTGGGCATTTATCTAAAGCGATTTACTTTCACAATTTACGATTCGCTTTCTATTACATAAAATAAAGAGTGAACTGATTCGAACATTTGTTATTGTGCATTGACTTACTACACGTCTTGGAATTAATGCGACCACAACGTTCAGGATATGAGGCGTGTAGTGGGGAAATCGGGCTGAATGCATGTGCGTAAAGTGTCGTCCCGGATTAGCCCTTAGTATTCAACGGCTGGAAAAACCGAACTACATTTACGTTCGTTGGGTATTGTATATTTTCGTAAGGTTCCTGGCGACAATGGGAAACGCCCCATTCTATTTATAGACACGACGACGCCGTTGCAACATGCTGATTTGATTTGAATGACGTCATTGATGTACATGACATGTACTCATGCGCGTTCTTTAACAGCACTATTTTGTTTCGTAAATCAAAACTTCTCCACGCTGCTATTTGAATTGGTGCCTTTGTTGCAATTATTAGACTTATTTTCGTTGATTCACGTACAACCTATTTTATTTTTGTGCATTTTACTTTGTTGCAAATTTAAGAAACAAAAACAAATATTTGTGTTTTTTATACCCCTCTTTACTCATTGTTTCCATAAAAATCAGCTTGAGCATTTATTAGATAATGCATAGCAAGAAGATAACCGACAATTCTTAATGCAATGTGTTTACAAGATAATAGAACTTTTCATTTAATATTTATAAAGTCGAAACATTGCTTACACCTGTCATGAAAAGAAGTGACTCTTTCTTCTCGTTAATGTAGCTATGTGTGACTGGAACTAATTCAGAGACCAATCCTAGAACAATTCGAACCAGATTACTTTTCAGTGAAATATCTAATTTTATTGGTGAAGACAAAAAAATAGTTCACTGTTGGAGCATTGAAAATATAAGATTTTATATGTTCACTGCATTGAAAATATAACAAAACGGACTCTTTCTTCTCTTCATAGCGTATCAGTAGTGGTTTACCTCCCTTGGCAATTTATATACATGTACAATATAAACATGCGTTAAAAAAAACAACAGCAAAAAATATTTTAAATTTAAATAAAATATATAACAACAACACAGAACGTATGGCACTATTTTCCCTGTAAACGAGTGGCGTTTGAGCGTATCTCTCCTAATTTTGTTTATGTGTCGTCCAAAAGCATAAAATAAAAAGAAAATTTGTTAATTTCGATGAATTAACGAAGTTTATTTCACTAGTGATCATAGAGAATCTATTTTAAATCGTGGCTACGCCGCTCGCGAAATATTTGTTTCTATAACCAATCGTGAAATAAAATTATATCATTTACCGAAATCAAACATATCATCTATATATTCATATAAAATGACAAGAAAACGACACACACTGCAGATGCATCGCTGTATACGTCCCACTGTTCTTAAGGACAAGTGTCCAGTTTCATATACAACTCAGAAAACGATACGAAAAACACGAATTAGATATAAGTCATATTACAATTCGAGGCACCACAAACCACAACACTTTTTGAAAAAGCTCTCACAACTTGATAAATAATCACACAACTGTAAACAAAAAATATTACTTTTTCATGGAAAATATCCAATAACACTGCGAACTGTATCTGCAATAACGTATAAAATGAAACAAAAAGTGAATAATGAATTCCCATATTGATAGAAATTACAGTTTACAAGAACAATCGTGGGTCGTAGATTATTCAAGTCATATGGAATCTACCACACTCTAGAGGTTTTAGAGAGTGGAAGCTTAGCCAGCGGTGTAAAAACATAAAGGATATACAATTATATGGTCAGCGATTTTAAGTCGTTTTATGGGATAATTGTTCGACTTGGGAAAATCTGTGATGGCTATGCCCATCTTAGTTTCTATTAAGACCAGTTCTCTTCACATTTTACCAATGCATTCAAATTGCTTCAAAAATGACGCGTTCGAATGCTTGCTGTTGCTTTGTGTTAAATATATTGTATACAAATATGAACAAAGTGAAACTCCAGCCTCAGCAGTATGCTCGTGGCGCGTGAGAAGCAATCAAAAATGTCATGGATTGGAAATAAATCAAGCAGATGTGTAAACAAACTGTATAGAACTGCTTTATGTTGAATCTATAAGTTAGAGTTTGTGATATGACAAATGTAACGAAGCATATCGGCGATAAAGTTATGCTTATTCGAAATTAACATACTTTGCCACACATGGTAAAATATCCGTCATATGTTAAATTACAGTCTGTTGTTAAAATTAGTGTACGTTTTGATAGGACGGCAAAAGGAATACTTCAGTCGTGCGAAAAATAATTTGCAAACAGTCAAGCAGTAAAGTATACTATTTGTAACATTAATAAACATATTTCGCATCAACAATAGCGATGACAAGTCATAGATAACCTGAAAGATACTAATACAATAAACGATACTTGTTAAGACCTAAAAAGGAATGACTAACTCAAGCTAGTTAAGGGTAATTTAGTAAATTTTACATTCGTTTTAGGACCATTGGAAACGAAAACGACATGATTAGGTTAATTTATCATTCACTATTTGTGGCGTGTTCTGAGACTTTTGGGCCTAATTCGGCAAGCCTCTTCAAAAAAACGTCGTTTTAAATGAAGTTTAATTTAAATTACATTGTCGTTTATCTGTAAAATATTAACTCTTATAATACAATACACTATTGACGCAATACAATTAGATTGTTTAATTCCCAGTCCACATACATTGTAGAAATATAACTCATTTGGTCAATCATTTAATTTGGTCAATCAAACACTTCGTTTATTACAAACTTTTCAGTATTGGTCTTTGTAATATTTTCCAAAATTGACACTTACAGTGAAATCGTTGTCTGTCGAAAATACATCATAACAAAACAAAATATATGGTTTTATTCTTACCAACTGGGGATTTTTACCAAAGTACAAATACATTTTATTTATTTTTCCGGAACCTTTTTCCGCACAGGCTAATCCAGGACTACACTTTCTGCTTGTATGGTTTTTTCTGTTTCAACGAAGTATCTATTAACATAAATTCACTGTAGGCGGAAAGTGCCGACCCGGATCTGCCTATGCGGACTGCTGATCCGGGACGACACTTTCTGCACGTGCATTAAACCCGGGTTTTTCACGACAAGCCTTTTAATGTGTTCAACGATTCGAAACATAAGACATCGTAAAGCAAACCTGGCCCCGTGTTGTTTTGTCGTTTTTTGCCTGACAGTCTCCGAAGCATTCGCAAAGACGGCAATCGTGATAACTAAATAAATGAACAATTTATTGCATTAGAATAACAAAAGGTAAATTAAATTTATTGAAGTTTATTTTTATTTTTTTTATTTAAATGAAGTTTAATTGGAATTAAAGGTCTATTTAAATAGACAATACGTATTTAAAACAACACTTCAATAAACCAGCAAACGTAAAGCAGCGTACTATGGGCGAACTTACTTTCAGCCCGATTGTACCCCCTAGGCGATAACTTACTTTCAGCGCGATTGTACCCCCTAGGCGATAACTTACTTTCAGCGCGATTGTACCCCCTAGGCGATAACTTACTTTCAGCCCGATTGTACCCCCTAGGCGATAACTTACTTTCAGCCCGATTGTACCCCCTAGGCGATAACTTACTTTCAGCCCGATTGTACCCCCTAGGCGATAACTTACTTTCAGCCCGATTGTACCCCCTAGGCGATAACTTACTTTCAGCCCGATTGTACCCCCTAGGCGATAACTTACTTTCAGCCCGATTGTACCCCCTAGGCGATAACTTACTTTCAGCCCGATTGTACCCCCTAGGCGATAACTTACTTTCAGCCCGATTGTACCCCCTAGGCGATAACTTACTTTCAGCCCGATTGTACCCCCTAGGCGATAACTTACTTTCAGCCCGATTGTACCCCCTAGGCGATAACTTACTTTCAGCGCGATTGTACCCCCTAGGCGATAACTTACTTTCAGCCCGATTGTACCCCCTAGGCGATAACTTACTTTCAGCGCGATTGTACCCCCTAGGCGATAACTTACTTTCAGCCCGATTGTACCCCCTAGGCGATAACTTACTTTCAGCCCGATTGTACCCCCTAGGCGATAACTTACTTTCAGCCCGATTGTACCCCCTAGGCGATAACTTACTTTCAGCCCGATTGTACCCCCTAGGCGATAACTTACTTTCAGCCCGATTGTACCCCCTAGGCGATAACTTACTTTCAGCCCGATTGTACCCCCTAGGCGATAACTTACTTTCAGCCCGATTGTACCCCCTAGGCGATAACTTACTTTCAGCCCGATTGCACCCCCTAGGCGATAACACACTAAACACCATGCATGCCGTGTTATCTTATGCAGCACTGAAGGATACAGTTGATATACCGGTAATGATTGTAAACGCCAGTCTCTGTAACAACACTCAACTTTTACAATTTACTTTCCGCCCCGTATTACATACACAAATATTTTCATCAGTGTGACAACCTATCGGAATCGTTATTTGGATGAAGATAACGCAGTTTTGTCAGAGCGACGCGTGCGTCATTTGGTTTCCAGAGACTTGCCTAATTTGTGCATCAGTAAGGGTTCGGATTCAGGGTGGAATTCTTTGAAAAGCGGTAATCGAGTTAGGAAGTGGGATGGTGGCGAGTTCTTGTACGATAGTTTTGTGATTTGTTTAAAGATTGCTTCGTTGTGAAGGTAATGAAGATATATAGTGAAGTAATTGTTTTTCTATTAAACAGCCTCCCACGCAAGACCAACCCTTTCTCAAATGCATCAAGTACTGGTTAAGTCGATTCTCAGATTAACATGAAAGTATAAACTAAACTTAGCCCAAGTTAAGTATCGTCAACTCATCCCTCATTATCGAACATATTTAAATATATTAAAACATATTTAAACTACCCAATACAACAACTACGTTGATCGCAAATACATCTTAAATACACAATAATAGGGTTCGGTTTATCTGTATTAATAAACAATTCAAACCAAGGGCCATATTCTAGAAACAGCTTAGGTAAATCTTAAAATATTTTCACTTAAGATAAACAATTCAAAATGTGATGTTTTTAAAACGACATATAAATTTGTAAATCTTTTTATATTTATTTCTAAAAAAATTAATAGTAACTAACCCTAACCCTAACCAAATAATGAAAAAACACTAAGCACAATGGAGTGTAAAAACGAAAAAAACAGTTAAAACAAAATGTTGATTTTAAGGTTAATGATAAGATTTTACTTAAGATGTTTCTGGAATATGGTCCCATATTACTTTTCATATTGGTCATATTCGACGACAAACTGATTGTAATATAAATATAATAACTACTAAAACCAACCAATACGTGGTGTAAACGAATGCATACATTAATGTAGGTAGTACAGCTTCATCTACAATAATAAATAAATTTGAAAACAAACGGTTCATAAATCCATATAATATACAGTTATAAAGGCTAAAAGGCGTACATTAATGTGCAATTCTCGACAAAGCATACTGTGTTTAGTTTGGTAGCAAGTTACTTAGACCTTTGCCACCCAATAATAAATAAATTTGAAAACAAACGGTTCATAAATCCATATAATATACAGTTATAACGGCTAAAAGGCGTACATTAATGTGCAATTCTCGACAAAGCATACTGTGTTTAGTTTGGTAGCAAGTTACTTAGACCTTTGCCACCCAAAGGGTCTTATTTTTATATTTATCCACCAAACGTGACTGCCCTATTCATAATGTTACCCTAAATGGAATATACGTGACACATGCTGGCATCGATCATCATACACGCCTTGTAGTCAAAACTTCAACTGGAATCTCACAAAGGCTCTGGAGCATTTTCAATAATGACAACAGTTCTTATTATGTTTTCATCAACCTATGATATTTAAGAGTGTTTATGGGTAAAACATCTCCAGACCCAGCAATAAATGAGGATAAATAGATATTTAAGATTCTTATTTCAGAGTCTAAAGTTAGTATGCGAACATGCAGAAAAAAGTATTACGTAGACCCCAAAGTCTTGCATAATTGATAAAGTTCACATTTATTATAAGGCGCGCATAATTCAGTGCAACGAAATGGCAGTTTCACCCAAATCTTCTAAATGTCAGACGATTAGCTTGTCGACGTATTGAAAATATTAGGTGGGTCTGGTGTTTTTAGTTTATTTATGATGCTAGTTTTACTACTTATCAAGAAAAGCCGTGAAAACATCGCAAAAGCATTCCAAACGTACTACTTATCCTTTAAGAGACCTGTTCACAGATTGACGAATGGACTATTTTTCAACCTTTTGTCACCGATTCCAAATATAAAAGAACAGTGTATACAAGAAAGCAAAATAATACAACGGACCTACAAATATACTGTAAAAAACGTTTCGTTTATGAGTAATCATCAGTTAAAATTGATAACATTATAAAGCGTTTGTAACGCTACACAATGGAATAATTTGGAGTGTTTTTGTTGTTTTCGTTGAACCTGTTATGTCAAGATTGAGGAACACTTACATAAGGTAAATAATGAAAGAAAAAACATCGTTATCGGAATGGCCGAGTGGTTACGGCGGTTGCCTTTTAATCCGGAGGTCCCGGGTTCGAACCCCGGTGGGACCTTTTTTTTTTCTTTTCTTTTCTACGTACTTTTCTTGTGATTATACTTAAGCTTTTTAGTTCCGGTGCTTAAATCTGTCAAGTTAAGACATAAAATGGCATCCTTCAAAAAGTGCGAAAATCTGTGAACAAGTGCCTTTAAACCAAAACTATGGAATGATTTCCGAAAGATGTTAATGCATGTGTGATAAATAAATCTATTTTTTTCGTCGTTAACATGATGTTTAATGTTCATTTTAGTCATGTTTATTTCACCTGCATAATTTACAAGTGAACCCCTCCGGAGAAGTTTGCAGAATGTCAGTTTAATGAAGTAAACAAGATTGCATACAAAGGCATGTCGGGGAAATTGAAAGTAAACGGGATATTGCCTAAAATGCGAACACAGTGGACGACACAAAATACGCATAACAATATGTTCGTACAAATAATATATTTCGGTACAATGCATGGTCGTACCAGGTTCAGCCTGTGTAGTCCGCACAGGCTAATTCAGGACAGCACTTTTCGCCTACAGTGGATTTATGTTTAGAAGAGACTTCCTTGGAACAGAAAATACCATAAGAGCGGAAAGTGTCGTCCCGGAACAGCCTGTGCTTGGGTGAACAATATTATGTTCTTGGAATCACAAATTTTCAAAAAAGCTATTTATTTTAGCCGTTCAAAGTCCTCGGTTTGACCATGTATAACATACTGCATAGCAAGATTACCGACAATTCTTAATAATACAAGATGGTGTTGACAAGATACAAATAGAAATTTTTATCATTTAAAATTGATAAAGTCGAAACATTGCTTGCACTTTCTTCTCTTTACTGTGGTTATGTGTGACTGGAACTAATTCAGAGACCAATCCTAGAACAATTGAAACCAGATTACTGCGCCAGTTTCACAAACGGTAAACACCACCAGAAAAGATGCACTAACTCCAGGGACAATGTCGTTGACACCTATACCGATGTTAATGGGAAAATATTGAGCTCTGATTCTGAATAATAAAACACTGTGTGAACAATTTGTCACCACGTATGTTCATATAAATGAAACAAACTAACGTTAAAACAATACTGAAAGCAAGAATAGATATAAATTGCTACACAACTGAGTAAACTTTGGGTTATAGCATGTCGGCGGTTAGTGTGGCGAATTTACTCATGTATAAGAAAAATATAAAACCCAGTACATTTCGATACCGATCAGGTGCGTAGTTTGGTCCCAAAATATGTGTAGGCCACTTTATAATTTGTTCGGGGAGTATGTGGGAGCGGGTCGCCCCGGCCTTTTTTTCGGTAGGTGTTGGAGATGATTTTGGGTTTATAGTTGGTAGCATCACATCATTTTGATGTATTACCATGAACACCCTTAAATGAGCCAAATCACGCGACAGCATCTGCATACACTTGGATCAATCGATTTATTAACAAACCTGTGATATTGATATTAGTTGACCGAAAACCTATATATGTAAGAACACATTGGGGCGCATGCGTAGGTATAATGATTGTAAACATTATCACTTTTAAAACTCCGCTCTAATCTGTTAGAGGTATGTTAGAGCTGTGAACCAGAGAACATTCCCCGCACCCCCAATCGAAAGCTTTAGAATTTTATTGCCGATTTCGCAGGTTAATTGTTTTCTCACATTTTCAGAGAAATGTGTAGGCCGCGGCCTATATGGCCTAAAGGAAGCTACGCCGCTGCAAATGTCACAAAGTCTTACCATTCATACACTGAATTGCAATTTATCATAAGAAACTGCGTACAGGAATATTATGCTATTGTGCTAACATGTTTTAAATATGATTTATAGAAACTAACTTGCAAAACACAATATGAATAAATTATCTGACATGCATCCTCACAGCTTTATCTTAATGTACATGAAAACAATCCATAATACTCTTACATGGACTTTTTCTAATAAATACCAAGAACTTTGTCTAAAATAACGTAGATGAAACAAAAAGTGAATAATGATGTCCCATGTCAATAGATATTACAGTTTACAATTACATTCTTGGGTCGTAAATCATTCAAGCCATACGGAATCTACCACACACCGGAGACTTTACCGAGAAATTAGTGGCAGCTTAGTCAGCGGTGTTCTCAAGTGACGCACACAGCTATATAGTCAGATATCTTCTGCAATTGTATGGGTTAATTCTTCAACTTGGGAAAAACTCGCGCTTGTCTATGCCCATAGATGTGTGTATTATGTCCAGTTCTATTGAACTTTTACCAACGCATTCACGATGCTTTGAAAAGGACGCGTTCGAATGCTTGTTGTTGTTTTGTGTTAAATGTTTTGTATAAACCCAACAACGTGGAGTTATACATTCCAAATTGAACTCTATGATAAAAAAGGAAAACAATTAAAATGCGTGTGATGTTTTGGGTCTTGAACCTGTGAGCCCTTGGAAGAGTAGCAGGGCCCGTATTCACAAAGCTCCTTAGGGAAAACTTAAGTAAATTCCTTAAATTCAGCAAATTCCTTAAGTCTCTGGCTCGTTCGTGTATATGTTTTTTAACATTAAAGGGGATGTATACGATTCAGTATGAACATTTCAACATCTACTATTTGTACAAAACAAAGAAGAGAACTAATATAACTGAGCAAAGTTAAAAAAATAAAACAGTTATATGTACCACATTGCATGTGTTTTTAAATTGAACTTCTATATTACAAAAACACATTTATTCTCAGGGTTACGCCGATAACGACATTTGTAATCGTATTTGTGGGTGAAAAAACGTGTCCATGTGTCGTATGAACGCGTGTAAAACATCGGCACAGAACTTGCAACAAATAGTGGGGATTTCCCAATATTGTACATGTCTAATGTACATGAATGAATTTTCGACTGGAATGCGAAAAGTATTTAACAGCGTAAAGCTCTTATTTCGAGGATTTTCAAATATGCGTTCTTTTGAAATTTAATTGTAGTTTGTTATTCATCAACGTTTTATCGGTTTTATTTTACTTTCTTATTTTTGTTTGAAAATTTGATGAGATCGTACTTACCCTCTTTAAAATGTTGTAACTTGTAAATATTGCTTATATGTTTAGTATTGCAGCCTTTTTTGTATAGAAATCAATGAATTTCACATAGAAAAATTGATCTGAAATTTCTACTTAAGTACAACTTAAGTTAAGATTTCAGCCTTGGTCCACTCTATCAAAGATATTCGCGTTACAAATTTGATGTTACGGCTACAAACGTTAAACATTTGATTACCATAGTTCTTAGTCTCAACGAAATATTTCTATTATATAATCAACTGCAAAAATAAATTTCTCGTATAAAATTGATTTTATGCAAATTAGAATTTTTTTTTCTCCCATTACCTAGATTCCATCCAAACTGACCAGAAACTATCACTTTACAAGAAAATAAAATAGGCAACTCACCATGGTCTTTTGTTCGTAATGCCGTTCGAAATGCTGGACAACACTAATACAAAACACATATACATACGAACTACTTTAAAATACATACAATTTACATGTTTAGATGAGTAACAAACGTAACATGTGTAATTTAAAAATCAAGGGTGTCTAAACATGAGGTAAATCCTCTAAATGTACATTTGTTTGTGTAACTAATATCTCAGAAAATGCCACATGCAGGCACTTTGAACTGAAGTTATAAAAACTGTAAGTGATTTTCGAATGTAGATCTGGATAGACATGGACAGTACACAATTCAATACGTCTAAGACATTCAACACCTAATGATTATTTCTTATTTCTTAATATCCTCCTATATCTGTTATACAAAAGGTGAGAAAAATAGAAAAATACACAATTATTGAAACGAAAAGCGTTATAGTAAAATGTGAATTTCATTTAAGGCGTACGTCCATAAAATTAACTATTACAAACCTCGTATTAAATTTATTCCTGTTTTAAGTTTTCTTATTTGATTTTACGTACAATATTATAATAATTGTTCAAGAAACATTGCGTAAAGGCAGTGTGTGACCATTGTTCAGTAACAGTAAAATATGTCATAATGACTGTAATTTACTGGGTATATGGGTTCGGAGTTCATCATGACCCTAATCTAGTTAGGAGCTGTTATAATAACACGTTCGTGTTCGAATGGTTCTACTAAGTAGTTGACTGAACTTACTGCGTCACATTGCCTTCTACTAAGTAGTTGACTGAACTTACTGCGTCACATTGCCTGAGACACAAATGCTGTGTATGCAAAGTGTAAATCATCTTTGCCAGTATGTTTTTTTCCTTTCAGTTTTCCAGATGATACTCTAGCGCTTGATTTTCTCATATTCATTGCACAAGCTTGACTGTGTAAATATAGAAATTCTATTGAATTAAAATAAAAAGCTTTATTTTACCTCCTACAAATGAAAATCTCCACCATCCCTATATGTTCATATCCTCTATAAACTATAATATATACTCACCTTTCACTATGTTCATATCCTCTATAAACTATAATATATACTCACCTTTCACTATGTTCATATCCTCTATAAACTATAATATATACTCACCTTTCACTATGTTCATATCCTCTATAAACTATAATATATACTCACCTTTCACTATGTTCATATCCTCTATAAACTATAATATATACTCACCTTTCACTATGTTCATATCCTCTATAAACTATAATATATACTCACCTTTCACTATGTTCATATCCTCTATAAACTATAATATATACTCACCTTTCACTATGTTCATATCCTCTATAAACTATAATATATACTCACCTTTCACTATGTTCATATCCTCTATAAACTATAATATATACTCACCTTTCACTATGTTCATATCCTCTATAAACTATAATATATACTCACCTTTCACTATGTTCATATCCTCTATAAACTATAATATATACTCACCTTTCACTATGTTCATATCCTCTATAAACTATAATATATACTCACCTTTCACTATGTTCATATCCTCTATAAACTATCATATATACTCACCTTTCACTATGTTCATATCCTCTATAAACTATAATATATACTCACCTTTCACTATGTTCATATCCTCTATAAACTATCATATATACTCACCTTTCACGAGACCTTCTTGTAATCTTTTTGCATTACTTTTTTTTCATATGGATTTATGTGTCGTAAACGTTTGTCGTTTACATTGCCTATCGTCACATGTATTTTCGTTTACATATATTCTTCCTACCTTATTTCTACACGTTTGCCATCCTCCTTTCCTATATTTATATTGTGGTCGCTTATTTGCTTTTATTTGTTTTTGTACCGTGTAATGTTTCAAATGCATGTTCTGTATTGATTGAAATAAAGATTATTCGACCCCAAAAGAAACTTGGCCAGTAAAACCACTAATGAAGCACTTTTAAAGTCCAATTGAACTATCAAAAGGATTTAATGTAAACAAATATAGCTTCGGAATAAGACACTCGTAACTATCTGTTAGAAAGGCATACACCTATCTATTTATGAGCAAGTTTATTTCTATGATTATTTGGATGACGCAGGCGCGAGCTTTTAATGTTAAGACGTCTTAAATCCTGGTTATAAAGCGTTGGAAATTATAAACAAATTATTCGTGGCAGTCGCATGTGGATGAATGTGGATAACTAAACACAATTTACGTATAATTTTAAATTACCATTGTTATATTTTAAATTTATAAAACTCTTCGGCATGTGTATTTTAATATGTAGTGTTGCAAAGATCACATATAAAAAAACTAAAGTAATTAAAACAAAAATCAAGATATTTATTTTATAACTATAATGGCAAATGTGTGATTCAGTTAACAAAGCAACTTTTTTAATATGCACGATGTTCGTATTTGTGTCAGCTATTAATTATGTGTTTTGTCTGATATTTTGTGATTTCAAAACATTAATCAAGGAAAATTTAACGACATCGTGAAATCAAGTCCTCTCAGAGACGATAAGAAGTCTCTAAGAGAATATAATTATTTCTCACGGTGGCATTTTCTAGAATTTTGCAGTTAGATATAGATAAATTTAGTTCAAAATAGAACGTAGGAATTTCCAGACTAAAGAAAAAAGATAGGCAGTTGCACACGGAATGAAGAATTGCTAAATTTTGGGCTATTATGTGACAGCTTTTGATATGACAAATTTAAATCAACAGACCGTCTAAACACCAATTACTAAAGCATCTACACTGATAAATCCATATATCCACTGTCAAAGGAAGCATTAAACAGAGAAAACATATGCCTCTGTCTGTAGTAGAACCCACGAGCTCCCGATCAAAGAGGCTTGCATACTTTAATGTGTAATGTTTACGCTATGTAAGTGATACACGTGTTTTAACAAATATCTACGAAAAGCGTTACAAACGCTTCATAATTATTGTCATTTCATTTGATGTCTTTCACAAACGTCACATTTTTTCGAGAATATTTCTTTATCGGGGGTGTTATTTTGCTTCTTTTTCTTTATAGTGCATTTGTTTGTTGTTTTTGGAAACGGAGAATGGTGAATTTGCCAATCTGTAAATAGATCCCTTAAAAATGACCTATACAGTAAATGACAATGGTTACGAATTTATCGCAGGATGACTGAGTCAAGCTATCGAGGGGTAATTTAGCAGACTTCACATTCGTGTTCAAGATATTTGAAACGAAAAGAACATACTTGACGATACGCTACAGGATTTATAACCACGCCTACCTGGGATAAAGTCCGTCAAACACCGTTGAGAGTGAACAAATGTTTTACAAGACATGTCCGTCAAACAATTAAGTCCTAGCTTTCTGAATGGCTAAAGCCGTTGTCAATCAAATCTCGTCGTTAGGTCAATTGAGGTAATTTATAATAATTGGGTTAATTTATCATTCACTTCATGTTCAGAAGGGTAAATATGTAGAGAGTAGGAGGTTACTGAGCGAAATACAGGTTACAGTCTGATCGTTAATAATTGTAATAATAATAATATAGAACTTTAAATGTATGTTATCTTTGTTTTCTTTTGCATCTGGAGATGTATTGCATATTAACCCTATATAATATCGATATCACAGGTTGATGTACACATAAAGAATTGCTGTCATTATTGAAAATGCCCTAAAGCATTTGTGACCGTCCCAGTTGATGTTATGACCACATGGCGACTTGATGGCGTGTATCATGATCGATGCCAGCCTTTGTGACGTATATTCTATTTAGGTTTATATTATTAATGGGACAATCACTTTTGGTGGATGCTAAGAATTATACTTTGGGTGGAAAATATGTCATGAACTAATTGCCACCAATCAAAACACTGTATGCTTTGTCGAGAACTGCAAATTAATGCATTGACAATTAAAGTAACTGTTATATTATGAGAGATGGTTTTAATTTGTTCTATATTATGTTTCTTTTTCATATGTTTTATGTTATGTTTTTTTTAAAATATGTTCATAGTTTAGTTGTTGTTTTTTTTAAACAAAATTTACTGCAGATAATGGTGGGATGTGTAGAATACAGGGTAAGTTATACGGATATAATGCTATTGATTTTCTAAAATTAATGTCCCACTAATTGCCTATCGAAACCATTATTTTTAGAAAAGAACGCAATTTTGTCAGAGTGACGTGTGCGTCATTTGGTTTCCCGATACTCGTCTAATTTGTGTATCACTAAGGGTTAGGAGTCATGACGAAAGTCTTTGAAAAGCGGTTATCGAATTAGGAAGTGGGATGGTGTCGAGTTCGTATACAATATGTTTATGCTCCCCGAAGGAGGGAGCATATAGTTTCCGTCCGTCCGTCCAAAATCTAATTCCACTCCGATTCAGTTTAACTGATGTGAAAAGAATTCACCCGACAATTTTATCGATCATACTCCATGTCCATTCGTCCGGTACTTCGTTTCCGCGCGAGATCTCAGGAACTAATGATTCGATTTCAATGAAACTTTACATGCAACATTCCTATTTCAAGGACATGCGCATTTGTCAGGTCGTTCTATTCTGAAGTATTTTCAAGGAGTAATTGCCCTTTGATTATTATTTGGCTTTTTTGCTTGTCCACACCGTGGCCATCAATCAAGGGATTTTAAAACTACTTGGCACAAATGTTTGCTGCAATGAGCTCGTGTGTACCGCTCATGAATCAGGACCAAAAGGTCAAAAGTAAAGTTTTCACCTAGAGGCCAAAGGTCAAAATTGACACTGCTTGACTGTGCTTCAATTTCCCATGGATTTTAAAACTACCTGGCACAAATGTTAACTTCAATGAGACGGCATGAAGTGCACAGAACCGGGTCCGTAGGTCAAAGGTCAATGTCACACTTAGAGGTAAAAGATCAAAATCAGCTTTTTGCTTGTTCGGACTATAACGTTATCATAAATTGGGGAATTTTTTAATTAAATGACACACATTTTTTGCCTTAATGAGATGGCATGTCACGCGCATGAACCAGAAATGAAGGTCAAAGTTCAGTCATACTTAAAAGGTCAAACATCGAAATTGGCCTTTTGCTTGTCCGGACCTATAACTAATTGAATGGATTTTAAAAGACACGAATGTTAGCCTCAAATTACGGCCACAAGTAGAGGTCAAGCGGCATCTGGGAGCATCCATCGGTTCTTGTTTTGATTTGTTGAAACGTTTGCTCCTTTGTGATGGTAATGAAGATAAGGAGAACAGGAGAATGAAGATACGGCGCGTCGTGAGAAAACCGGTCTTAATGCATGTGCGTAAAGTGTCGTCCCGGATTAGCCTGTGCAGTCCGCACAGGCTAATCCAGGACGGCACTTTCCGCTTTTATGGTATTTTCTGTTTCAAGGAAGTCTCTTTTAAACTGAAATACAATGTATGCGGAAAGTGACATCCCGGATTAGCCTGTGCGGACTGCACAGGCTAATCCGGGACGACACTTTACGCACATGCATTAAGACCGGTCTTCTCACGACGCGCCACATTTTCTTTCGTTACAATCTTCCTCCGCATCCCAAACCTTTTTCTTAAATGCATCAAGTACTGGTTGTACCGATTCCCCAATAAAAATGCGAGTAAATATTATGCCGGTATACATTTCTATTATGGTTAAAACTTTAATATACTCGCTATTAACTTATTACACGAACGTATCATACGGTCATTGAATATGTAAGCGTTATATCAAAACTACACAGACAGACAATCAGTGGGAATTTAATCTTAGAAAAACAATTGTGGCGCGTCGTGAGAAAATCGGTCTTAATGCATGTGCGTAAAGTGTCGTCCCGGATTAGCCTGTGCAGTCCGCACAGGCTAATCCGGGACGGCACTTTCCGCTTTTATGGTATTTTCTGTTTCAAGGAAGTCTCTTCTAACCATAAATCCACTATAGGCGGAAAGTGCCGTCCCGGATTAGCCTGTGCGGACTGCACAGGCTAATCCGGGACGACTCTTTACGCACATGCATTAAGTCCGGTTTTCCCACGACGCGCCTCAATTGCTTTATTCACACGCATGAATACATGAGTGTGTAACACGGTGTGAAAACAACATTTTGATTAGCAGTGTTATTCTCCAATATAATGCTGATATACGTTTGATAGTCTATTGCATGGATTGTCTTAAATACGTATTGTCTATTTAATAAATAATATGTACGAATCTAAAATGGCATGGCGTATTTAGAAACATGTACATAGTGTTGGCTTTGCATCATATCCATGTCTGATATTGCACAATAAAAAATAAAATAAAACAAATTGTGTCTCTCCGGCAGATGCAGCTGGAGTTTGACTTTGTTTATGTTGTATCTCTGTTATATATATGTTTATGTTGTATCTCTGTTATATATATGTTTATGTTGTATCTCTGTTATATATATGTTTATGTTGTATCTCTGTTATATATATGTTTATGTTGTATCTCTGTTATATATATGTTTATGTTGTATCTCTGTTATATATATGTTTATGTTGTATCTCTGTTATATATATGTTTATGTTGTATCTCTGTTATATATATGTTTATGTTGTATCTCTGTTATATATATGTTTATGTTGTATCTCTGTTATATATATGTTGATGTTGTATCTCTGTTATATATATGTTTATGTTGTATCTGTTATATATATGTTTATGTTGTATCTCTGTTATATATATGTTGATGTTGTATCTCTGTTATATATATGTTTAGGTCATCAAATGTGACGTAGTAATACGGTTTTATATCTAATACAATTGAAAATACCTATGTAGAAGTAAACAACTATGCATAGCGTTATCGTATGGTCACCGGTCATATGAATTAGTTTCACCTCAGTCATATGCTATGTAAATTAAGTGTATTAAGCGTTGACTGACATATACGATCATAATACCGTCTCGGTATAAAGTATATATACCCAGCCATAATAAGCAACGAGGAGGTTCAGATTCAGAATGTGCCTTTTTCATTGAGTTACGGAGCCCACCGTATGGGAGTCCCGTCTGTCAAGTCAATAATGGTAAAATGTGTTTGAATTAACAATTCTACTTTAAAAGATATTGTATAGAACAGCGCTCGTTAAATGTTTAAGTACAAAAATAAAGCAGAATGAACTATTTCACCACGTTGCGTTTAATGTATTACGTCATACAATGTAATTGTTCTACTTTTGTTTATTGACTCAGACTATCGTTATCTTATGTATTTTTCTTGAATTTTCTCTTATTGTTTACTACGATCATTTGTTATATAATGATGCTTGGAATATTCTAGAAGATTTGAAAACTTTTTGAATTTCTAAACGGTAAAATATATTTTCCACGTATTGTGTAGGTGCATTTGGTAAAGTCTATGTGTTGATAACATCTAAAGTGTAATAACGCTTATAAGCCAGAATCTATCTTTCATTGGATTTGATGGTTTAATAGTTGTGTGGGAATAAATGCAGCCTGATTTTGGATTTAAGATCAAAGTTTTCATACTTACAAATAGTGACATTTTGAAAGAGACTGAATTCTGTGGACTATATTAAACGGGAACAATAGAAGGATCAGGGAACTGGAGTATTTTGTTTATTGGAAATATGTTGTTGTTTTTTATAATTGTTAACAATTTATAAGTTTGTGTTTTCTTTTTGTCTTAACAATTATTAATTAAGTAAAGTTTAGTTATTGTATTGTTGATATCCTTTGCTGATTGTTTTCTAGTTTCGCTTGGCTTGTAACACTCACAAACCTACATTTACTGTACCGTCGACAGGTATCTTACATTGTCTTGATACCTGAAACTCATTTCCCATCAACAGTGCAAATGTGATACGTGTGCAGTAATTCAACTCAAGGTTCAGCAATTGATTTCTCTCCTTCTGCTTCAAACTTTCGACTGGTTGTACGGACGTCTAAAACCTAATATGAGCTAGTTTTAACCAGTTCTCATGTACCAACTACTCTTACCTCGTGAATTATGACGTAAAGAAAAAATTGTTATTCTCGTATATATCGAGAATGTTACATCAGTTAAATTATTGTATAAAACATTTGTCCAACTTAAGAAACTAATCTAATAGTTTGATAAAAATGGTTTTCTTTTTATTTTAATTGCTATTTAAGTGACTTTTATTGGAAAATATGGCGGGACTCGTTTGACAATTTTTAGTCCTGCATCGTTGACGGTCCGTTTCATTTACTGTTTTTAATCGGGAAACAGTATGAAACAGTGAAAATTATAAGAGTGGTAATTTTCAATGTTTTTAAACAGTGAATTACCAATGTTATTTCATTGATATTGCCCTATAAATTACTGGAAAGCATACAATCATATCAATATGATATATGTGAAATTAGTTAAATCCAGAATTGTTAAGAATAAAACAAAACACATGACTTCCTACAGATAAGGTTTCATAGTGTTATGTCTTATTACGTCTCTAAATTTGTTGTGTGTTTTTTTAAATAGAATTTGCATATACGAACAATGTTATACTGGACAGACAACGATTTCACTGTTAGAATCAATTCTGGAGATGTTAAATTTATTAAGACCAAGACTGAGAAGTTGGCAAGAAAAGAAATGTTGCTTGGCCAGATTATACCACCATAACTCAGTTATTTCTACAAAATATGTGGACAGGGAACTATAAAGTCTACTAGTACTGCGTGAAATCCAATGACGTACACTTTTAATTGGGCATATTTTCTCATGGCCTGAACTATTGGCCGAACTAGACGAACACTGGTGTAATGTTAAACTTATTAGTTTGTCAGTCTTTGAGATTTAAAGTAGCGTTTGCATTATTAAACTTAATATTCGAGAGATAAATAACTATGTTACTCCAATTAAATGCATTTGAACATGCTTAAACTTCAATTTATTTCATTCAACCTAAGTAATGTTGATGCCTTTGAAATGTGTATATAATTACTTAGGCATCACCGTTGCCAGTATTGCAATACAACTACAAACCACAAAAAAACAATTGCAGGTTGACTATGATTAACTATTAACCAATGAAAAAAGCCCATGCGTAACAAGCGTTTTTATTGGTGAATCTTTTAAGTTGAGACTAAGTTTGAAATTGCGATAGTCATGGGCCAAGATTCGACAGCGCTTGTATAATCGGTTCTTAAAAACGAGTACAGTGACACATATCCATAAATAACGCTTTAGAATATATATATTCGTTCAAGTAGCAATTCTTCATATGTGAAACAAACGTGATACAATCAACGGTTCCATAAAAAATATAATGTGCATATAAAACAAGCATAAATTAAACTTTTTTTTAGTCAACGAGGCATTTGCCACCAACGATTTGTTTTATTCTTACCCTTCCAAAACGTGGCAATGACATTAATAATAATCTAAAAATGAAAATACACATCGTGGCATCGACCACGGAAAACGTTGTAAATGCGTCAACTGAAACTGTCGTCAACTATCAGAAACATTTTCAGTAAGGACAACAGTTCTTATGTTTACATTATACTGGGATACCCGTATTAAATAGTGTTTATATGCAATACATCTTCAGACGCAAAAGTAAACGATGATAAAATACAGTTAAGCTTTATTTTATTATAGGATGTGTGTCGTGTGAAAACCGGGCTTAATGCGTTAAGTGTCGTCTCGGATTATTCTGTGCAGTCCGCACAGTCTGATCCGGGACGACACTTTCCGCTTTTGTGGTATTTTCTGTTTCAAGGAAGTCTCTTCTAAGCATAAATCCAGTGTAGGTGGAAACTGTCGTCCGGGATTAGCCTGTGCGGACTGCACATACTGATCCGGGACGACACTTTACGCACATGTATGCGTTAAGCGCAGGTTTCCCACGACACGGCTCAAATTTATTAGAATCTCAGGTTAGCTCGCGAACATCCAAATGAAAATGCGTGGTAAGGTTGCGAACATCCAAATGAAAATGCGTGGTAAGCTTGCGAACATCCAAATGAAAATGCGTTGTAAGCTTGCGAACATCCAAATGAAAATGCGTGGTAAGCTGGCGAACATCCAAATGAAAATGCGTGGTTAGCTCGCGAACATCCAAATGAAAATGCGTGGTTAGCTCGCGAACATCCAAATGAAAATGCGTGGTTAGCTTGCGAACATCCAAATGAAAATGCGTGGTTAGCTTGCGAACATCCAAATGAAAATGCGTGGTAAGCTTGCGAACATCCAAATGAAAATGCGTTACCAAGACCCTAAGACTTGCATAATTGATAACGTTCACCTTCTATTGATAGGCGTGCATTCAAAAGAAAGTTTTACCAAAATCGTCTAAATGTCAAATGATTAGCAAGTCGAAGGCGGTGACCCCAGTTTTAATCATTTATATGTTGTGTGTTGGGTTGTATGTAATGTCCTGTATTGTATAGGTAATTGGTCACTTGCCTCAAATAAAGGACCAACGGATGGTAATAAGGGTTTCTCTCCTGATGATGTCTCTGGAGTTTCATTATTCCAATATTGAAAAGGTTAGAAGGGTCTGGTATTTTCAATGTATTTATGACAATTATCTATATATAGCAAGGAAACTGATTAGTTATTCCATGCATACTACTTATCCTTAAAGTTACACTATGGAATGATTTCCCAAAGTTGCTTAAGGCGTTCAAATCGTCAATATGATGTTTAAAGGGACTATGCCAACGAAAAATTGGCTTCCTATAAATAAATATAAATATATACACAATTAGATATTTATAAAAACTAATTAGCAAAAAAGTCTGAAAAAATTAAAACCCCAAGTGGGTATCGAACTCACGACCTAGGAACCATATAAAGAAATGACGATTTACAGCGCTTTAACCAACTGTGCTATCATGCTTGGCAAGAAATCGTGTGTAAACTTTTGTTATATAAAATGCTCCTAATTCTGACGTCAAAATGTAAACTTGAAAAGGGCCAAACAAACAAAACCCATATTATAAATTGATTGTTATCTCAGAATGCGTAAACTGTTCCCATTATAGATACCCTGTTTTAACCGTTATTATATGCAAGTATTAATAACTTAATTTCAGATTTTGTTAAGAAATTGCCCCCTTGGGGCCCTTTCGACGACATAGTCCCTTTAATGCTTTTATTTTATTCAAGTTTATTTCAGCTACACCATTACAACCCTCGCCCCCCCCCCCCCCCCCCGCCCCCTATTAGTTTGCAATATTGCATATTAAGGCCTGTTTTATAATTACGGTCCGGTGTATGGTAAGAAATACTAAAGGTCTTAACAGGTTTTAAATGCCGACTTAAATGTAATTGAGAAAAAGTTAATAACAATAATATAACCAGAACGTTAAATATTAAGTTAGTTTATAGCCTTTCGGGTATAGGCTCAGCCACCATATGCGAGCCAAATTCGGAGCAAATTCTGGAATCTTATATCAAACAATGCGATGTGCCAAATTATTGATATCGTATTTGACGATTCCACACTTTAAGTACTCACAAATCTTTCCGGGTACTTTGAAGTACTGCTGACGGTCATGGCGATTGAATGACGTCATCAGTTTATGTTATCGTCGTCATAAACTGGGAAACTGGGTGAAGTTGAAAGGAACACTTTTCTGTAACAAAAATAATTCTATGCTATAATTAGGCGTAAAAAAATATGTTTGTTTCAGGTAACTCGACCGACCCTAAAAAAATGCCCCGACCCTAGAACATTTTATTGGGTTTGCCAGATTGATTTTTGGATGTATTTACCTTTTTCAATAATTAAATGTGTTTTTGGATAAATAAGTGTTTTGTTGTGATAGTATCCACTTATAAACAATGTTTAAGGATATTACTGATACGTTTTGAATATTTATTCAGTTTTAGAATCTTCAAGTTGACCAATTACCATAAAAATTTTTTTTTAAATCCCGACCTACCTACCCTAATTTTTGTGGGCATGTTACCTGAAACAAACATTTTTTTTTTTTTTACGCCTTACTGCATAGGTTGACTTTAACGTGGAAATATACGATTGACTGTAAAATATACCAAGTAGTCCACACACCGAGGAAATTCGTATTTTAAATATGATTTATAACGGCATTTGCCGAGATTGTTCAGTAGGATAAACCGGGCCCAACGAAAGTAATGGTACCATAATAGCAATGTATATCTTCTGTATTATACAAACATATTTATATTCATTAATATTTCTAGATTTTATATGAGAAAGACATGCCAACAAACAGTTAACTGAATCAAAACATGTCCAATTGACTTTCCTGCACATAACATTATAAATTTACTTTACGTTTGCTTTGGTTTAGGAGAGTATGGTCAAGTATCCAGTTATCGTGGCATAAACAGTTTCCGGGGCATTGTGCATTGTCACCGCTTACGTCATCGCTCGCGCGGTTGACTGAAATATTTTTTTTTGGTTGGTTTACAGTTAAACAGCTCTTTGTTTACATGTCAAAAATGCGCTTAAAACAGATAGGAATAAGTAATTAACTATTAATTATTTTGTATAATTTATCAACCAATATATCCCTCCACATTTGTTTCCATTCGTGATTTTATGTTAAAAGTCCAGAGAATGAACGCTGTACAGTATTCATAATTGTTTTGTTTTGACACTACCAAAATGGCCAACCATAACCTGACGCGAAAGCTAAAAACAAGGATGTGGAAAGTACTGTGAATGTTTTTAAGATACCAGGAAAAGAGAATAGGATTGTATTATCATATTTTCATGAATATATACAAAGAAACAAGATAACACACTTTCCACCACTCATTATATAGCTTAATACCACTAAAACTGGATGGACCATAATAATACTAGATAACCAGGCATGTAAGAATTATTAAATACTTTTTAAAAATCCGACCTGTTCTATAAAGCTAACTTTCATACTATTCTAAAATCTTAGTTAATTGATAGCGAATCCAATATTACTATCCCTGACAATACAGCATAAATCTGACACATTCGTGACCGATTGTATTACCAAGACCTTGCGGTACATGAACATGATTTTGCTAATTTAATACTATTACTTTTAACTATCAACGATTTCGGCATTAAATTGCGAAAGACCTATTGCTGTGTGAATTGGTTTACATTTATATCTAAGTGTATTATGCCACTCAAAATGTAAAAATCGCCAAATTTTGAATATACAATCTTCTTATGGTCTATGAAATCGGACAGTTTATATTTAGGTGGAATGTCACGAAATTGTTTAACGCTGACTCTGCATGTCAAACTGTGTAACAGTACCGTTCTATTGAATTACTTGTATAACATCGTGGCGACGCTGATCAAAAATCGAAATCCGTTCGTTGAGCTATATACTCTACATAAAACACAATGAAATTCGGTTACTTTACTCATGTTTAAAATGTCAACAGATGTAAGAGAGGAGAACGTTGAAATGCTGTATTCAAAGACTTGGCTACAAGCATGTACTGGTTGCGACACGTCGGTTCAGCTGGAACACGTTCTATCCCTATTTAATAAAAATAATATTTAATTGGACTTTGATAATATCAGATGACTGGAGACTGAGTCGGTTTAGAGATAACTGATGCAGTTTCTGTCAATCTTAAATCAAGGACCCTAGCCACAGAGGAGTGCAAATTAAAGAATTGAGTCACAGAGATGATATCAGGTATTTTCTGGATCGCCATTTTTCTCAAAAGCAAAGAGCAGTGGAACATGAGTAATAGGCGGTCTACTGTTTCTAATCGATGTTGAAAGACCAACCTTCCATGTACAAAGAACTCTTCCTTCTTGAGTTTTTATCCTGAGAGCGAGTGTAGAATTTAGAAGTAGTTTTTGTAGCTTGCTGCGATGTTACATGTTCCGTGGTATAATGCAATTGTTTTAACTCCATGTCAACGTTTCTCGCAAGGTATGCAATGTTATTTATCTGGTTAACGTTAAGCCATTGTGCAATTAAATTGTAATTCAATTGGACGAATGTTCTCTTTTATTACTATTTAATCTACATGTAATTGCAATTATATGAGGTTAATTTTATTTACATGGATGTTAATTGTTATTCATTCTGGACCAAGAGTGAGGTCAGGCATGCCTTAAAATCGGTTTAAGCCCACAGTGCGTTCCAATGCGTTGACTTTTAAATCGGTTTAAGCCCACAGTGCGTTCCAATGCGTTGACCCCAGTTTTGATCATTTTATGTTGTGCTGTGCGTATTGTATTGTGTTGCTTGGGTAGTTGTTCACTTGCCTCAAATAATGGACCGGAGGAAAGTGGTAAGAGTTTCTCTCCTGGAGATGTTTCTGGTGTTTCATTTGTCGTATATTGATGGACACTGATGATATAAAATGATATTGATATCGGTGGTGAAACTTACCATTTGACCGCTAGTATAAAGAAAATCTTCACGGCGTTGTATACATCAATATCATCCTTTAATCACTACTAAGAAATATTGTTTACCAGTCTAAGATGATACTTAGATAGTGCCAGGACACATCAAGCATGAAGCGCGGACAATACGCCGGCTTGATATCTGCAGAGGGAACCATACATACGTTAGAACCATTTCTAGACGACATCCACAACCATCGCCTGTTTCACGTCAGACACTCAGGGGAATGCGCCACATCTAGTTTATGCCTTTTGTATTTCAAAGATCTTTCCTAGTTAAATTTCTATAACAAAGGCGTAACACGGAAATCAGGCTTATTTCTGTGTATTATCGTTTCAAGTAAATTGGATGCTTATTATAGATTTTCAAAGCACACATGCTTGTTGTCTGTTGTTTTTTGGGATAGTTATAAATATTGATGTTTTTCATTTAACGTATTTCGGAAAGAAATATTTAAAATCTATTAATGCATATAATATTCTCTTTAGAAAACAATATTTATCAAAAGAAATAAAATGTTGAAAACTTAAGTATCGAAATTAATTATATAATCCATTTGCAATGTAAGGCTTCATTTTCGTACATGGGAGTAAAATCCAAGCTGCTATTAATTTTAATTATAGGTAAACATAATGGCAATATAAATATATGAATTCTTCAATATTAGCGTAGCCAGTGGTTTCGTAATCAAATAGCATATACACTATTTAATATCCCGACCTAATGCGGCTTATGTTTAATTCGTCACTATTTATATTTATTTTCGAGTTCACAACAACATACGGGCACAATATTCGATTTCATTCTGTGCGATTGGCATTCGCAACATGCGGCATTCATTATTAATACGTCGGGACTGCATGTGTCTATTTATGACCAAACCTCGCTGAGGATCAATACCGTGTTCGAGTTCTCTCTCCTGATTTTAACTAATGAATCATCCTGCATTGACCACCGCCCTGAATTGTTGGAACGCAGATATTTTAGTATTTTATTTACCATGTTAATTTAGCGTCCGTTGGAAAGTGTTTTTTTTTCCTTCATAACTCTTCATACGAATGGTAATGAATGCGGCGTCGTTTTTTCAACGATATTTCCCAAGATTGGTACACGATACGTACGGCCAATTCTTTACATTTATTTCAAGTTGACTGTCATCATAAGCACATTGCAGTTGTTTTATTCCATCATGCTGGCAGCTCAGTGACATGCATTCTTGTCCAGATTATTGCCAACAATTAATCTAAATCGTGTATTTGTTGCATATCTGGCACAAGTAGACACTTTGTTGATAGCTATAAAAGTATTACAATGGGACCCATATTGGTCATTTCACTTGTACAAATCCATGTGCACCAAGAAGTTCCAGTTCATTTTCCAGCCATACAAATTTGAATCCACGATGTCTCAAAATATAGCATGGCATTTGTGTTAGCTTCATTTATTGCCCAATAGTGTCACACGATTCGATAACGGAGTCGTTTAACGTCCACAATTATGTGAAGCTCGATTGATTTTGCACGTTGTCACTTAATATGACTTTCCTATGGATATGATTTTTTTTACGAGATTCAACATACTATCCGTCATTATATCTGTCCCACAGTATAGCAAACGCGAAGCAAACATAGTTAACGATTCGAGAAATTTGGTTCATCGAGTTGACTCCGAGTAGTATGTTGGTAACTAGTGATTTCACAACGGCGAATGAAACATGTGCTTCGCTTTAGCTTTACTTTAAGGTCAGATTCATTTAAGCTTCTCTTTAGGTACGCTATACGGACACCCAGTATAGGGTCATTATGTTGGGTTATATTTGCACTTTCAGTTTCAATTCAAGTATTCATTACACAGTGCTGCATCTCGGTCTTTACGGTAGTTTACGGTAGTTGCAAACATATAATACTATCGCCACAGAAGTGAAATGATGTTAAAAATAGAACTCATATTTACTTCCTTATGTTATCTTGTAACGTTTTCATAGGTGACAATGCGGTTCCAGTCACCATCGCAGCGACACCATATCGGCGATGAATGCCATCTTGCATCTAGTAATCCAATAGACACCGACTGCTGAAACATGAGCCAGTATATTCTATCCATTCAGGGAAATATTCGAGTCAAGGATCGCTTAACAGTAACAGTGATTTTACACTATTTTCCCATTATATATACTGGTTTTAACCGTTAATATATGCTAGTATTAATATATAAATTTCAGATTAAAAAAAAAGAAATTGCCCACTTGAGGCCTTTCGATGGCATAGTCCCTTTAACTCATACAGAACACGTATTGCTTCAATGTTGATGGAGGAATCACAGGCGCTTTGGTTTATGATTGAGTTGACTCCGAGTAGTATGTTCGTAAATAGTTATTTCAAAACGGCGAATGAAACATAAATTATAGTCATATATATATATATATATATATATATATATATATATATATATATATATATATATATATATATATATATATATATATATATATATATATATATATATATATATATATATATATATATATATATATATATATATATATATATATATATATATATATATATATATATATGAAACACAAGCTACAGGAATAAAGAAAAAGCATTCGATCTTGTATGACATAAAAACAAGACGATCGTTGCTGTCGGCATCAGATCAAAATTGTTTTGGTGTTTTTGGTGCTAGTATGTTATTTAGAAATTTAATATATTTAGAAAATTAATTGCATTGTTTCCGAACATATCAATCGTTTACGTGGGCCGTTTACATTTTACAGATTATTAAGAACATTAAACATGTGTACATCTCCTGACTTATAGCACTTCCATTAAATGTTGGAACAAATAAAGAGATCAAATAACATTCCAAAAATACGCCTTTTTTAATGCAATGAAACGGTGTCACCAAATCCTCGAAATAATTCTACTAATTGAAGACAATCTCTGCATATGTCACAGCGTTGTCCATCCTCGCTCACTCTCCAGAAGAAAAAAGCACACTCGTGGGAGCGGTTGTTCTTGCAAGTGTTCGCGCGCTTCTAAAACAAATTGCAGAACCCTCCCACGCTTTTGAGATAATGACCGAAATACGGCAAGAAAGCCCTTAATGCTGCCTTGTAAATTTACATGTTTTCCATTCACGACATGTATGAATTTGAATATCGGTGAATTTGCAAAAGGTTTTAATTAGATTTATTGCAACGGATCGTTTATAAACACAACAGAAAAGAAAACAAACAAATAAATAAAAAGCCCACCATTCTCCAAACACATAGATTATAATCCTGACATACGTTTTACATTTATTCAATACAAAATTAACTTCATAATTTAATCAGCGGTTTAATCTAACTCATACAAAATAGCTGATATTTGTTATATGGTATATGATATATTGCATTAATCAAAGATAATGATGGCTTCAATTCACGAATTTCCATGAGTAATCCTGTTTGCATTCCCGACGTGCAACAAATATTTACCCTGGAGATTCATTGTAATAACCATGCAATTTCATATGCAGTTTCTGGAAATTGCATTTAATTGTTTCTTAAATGCCAAACATCTTCATAATATGGAACAAGCAGCAATTACTCTCATATGAAAGAGTTATTATTTGAATGAACGAATTTCCTTACTATGACGATCCATATGGTATTGAAAACTTGTACAAGGTTGCTAGGGGTTGAGTCAGTAATTTCAGATCGCCGTTCGAGGCAATTAATATTTTATTTTTTAGAGGAATGCCAATTGAAAATATACAGCAAAAGCAATGTTTGAGTAAGTGTTACATGTATACCAATTTCAACATAATTATTTGTTAAAATTGCCACCGCCATATACCCACTAGTAAAACGAATCACCACATTTACCGTGACTAGTCACTGTCAGACGGACACCCACGTAATATGAATCTCAGTAGTGAGTTGTCATTCAAAGTTATCTTCAAGAACAATCCTATTCCACCACAAACTTACGGAACAGAGATGATAATTCAATTATCAAGTGATGCTAACCAACGCATGGGAACCCCCATATGAGAGAATAGCATCACGTTCTTAAGTATGTAATAGATATTACTTTTGTTCTAGTGGCTTGCTGTTATTCCAATAAGTGTTTATATTGTATTATTAAACTGTCTTACAGACAGCGTGAAAAACACGGTTCAAATGATAAGTGGGGTGGCTGTTTCACGAACAAATATGATGTCATAAACAGCGTTTGTTAAAGATATAAAATATATGAAACGCTAGCATCAAGAGATAAACGCGTATTAACATCCTACGGTCATTTATTTTAGACATGTGACCCGTTGCCAATAAAACAGAGCGCAGTGCACACAACACAAAACGAACCCAAAACATAAATAGCCGCCTTGGAACGATCAATGCAAAACATTAGTGGGTTTCAATCGGCTTAAACGTGCGTGCAGTTGGAACCGGATCCATTCCAGACTATGTACAATAATATCTAATTTGGCTTTAATTATATCAGAACCTGGCGACTGAAAAATTTAAGAGATAATTAATGCATTATTTTTCATATTTAAATAGCCAGGGCCCTAGCCACAGAGGAATGCATATAAACACAATCGATGCGACATTAGGAATTTTCTGGACCGCAGTTGCATGGAACACGAAGAACAGTGGATCGGCTTAAAGATTAAAAGATATGAGGCTTGTCGTGGGAAACCCGGGCTTAATGCATGTGCGTCCCGGATTAACCTGTGCGGACTGCCTGTGCGTTAAAAACTATTTTCCCACAACACGCCTCATATATTGTTTGTTATCGATGTTGACATACCAACCCTCCACGTACAAAAGCTCTATCGTCATTCCTATTATGTTTATATTCTGAGAGTTACTGCGACAGTTGTGCTACAGATTGTCATCGTGTATTGTTAGAATGTTTTATATAGCATGTGTTTGGTTGCATTACAATTGTAAATAAGGCCAAGTGAACAATTGTTCTAATTTTGTTCCTTACATGTTCAGTATGCCCAATTCCCCCAACACTCATAGTAACACTGTCTTCAAACCAGTTCTAATCGGGTATGACTAAACAGAAACCCGCGAAAACCCACGGACACCTACTTAAATTAACGGAAACCTGCATATTCCAAATAAACACATGAAGCTTAAACGCGAAAACCCACGGAAACATACGAAAACCTATATAAGCTGACGCAAACCCTCGAAAACCCACTTGAACTAACGTAAACCCGCGAAAACAAGAGGAGACATAGGAAACCCAATGGAAACACTGGAATTGAGCGCAATTCGGGGGGTTTCGCTGTCGATTTCTTGTTTTCGTATGTTTTCGGTACTTAAGTAGGTTAACGTTGCTTTTCGTTGGTTTCTACAGTTTTGTTTAGGTTTTCGAGCGGTTTTCGTTTTATTTTCCGCGGGTTTTCGGTGTATAGTAATACAAAGTTCTAATCGACCTATATCATAACACACCTTGACTGTTGGCAAGAGCCTAATGACTTATTAGTGATAATCATGTAGTGATCGAAAGATTGCGAGTTTGACTGGTGGAACATAAAAGAGCTCAAGTGAGCTTTCTCCAAAACACAAAACAGGACGCATTTTGTAAAATATTAGTTTTGACATAATTTTGCGAAACAATAGTCCAACATAAAACACAAACGTACGTCGTGTCCTGGAACAAAACTGTATTTTGCTATTTATTGATATTGTCATCTCAGGTACACGATTTAGTATGTGATAATACAAAAAAAAAAAAAGCTAATGGCATCATGGCATCCAACGATGCAAGTAAGAGCTTGCAAGTACAAATGAAGCACAAAGCCTGGATAATAAGCCGTCTGGATTTGTGTGAAGGGACTTAGTACCCACTATTAGACGTCACCCAGACGAATTTTTAGCCTCTCTGGAAGGATGTGTCGTCTCTAGCATATTCCTCTTGTCTTTCCTAACTTATCTATTAGGAACATACACTTATATATTTCTGGAAACTTCGTATAAAACATAACAAATGTTTATCTCTGTATTGTATTTATAAGTAACTTGGTTACTTATACTTATTATTTAAACACACAGAAGCTAGATATAAGGATGGTAACTCATTAATTGTAAAGTCATTATGAGTCATGGGTTTATGTATCTATTTGCTGAAATACATGCTTTAGGTCAAGGTCAAGCTGAACAAGTGATCTGTGTCTAAATCACTCTCCAGTCAATTTCATATTCAAGTTTAAATAGAGATAAAATAGTTTACCTTGGTTCAATGTATACATGAAGGAAATTTTACAAACCTGCAGTATCGAAGTGTTTTGTTTCTACACTGAATTAGCAGTGCTGCACTTCCTATTAGTCTGGCGGTGTCAAACCCAAAGCGATAAAGTGAAGTTGGTAGTACATGTAGTTTCAGTTAAAGGCAAGCATTATTGTTATGAAAACAGATTGGCCTCCATATAATTTACGAAATATTTTTGTCCGATTTTTGAAGATAAATATTAAACAAACTACTAGTAATTAACCTTCCCATACCACGCGCTTCCAATTCTAGTCTTAGTTATCTGTTTTCTGGTACAGAAAAAAAAAATACGAACACACCTTTTTGCGATATGATTTTCTATTTCTGAGTGACTGACTTTTACCATATGCGGTATTTATTATTAATGCTTTGGGATGGTATACGTTTTTTAAACGCCAAGCCTCACTGGAGATCAATAACATGTTAAACAGTCCTTTCTCCATATTTTAATAAATGGATCATCCTGCATTGACCATTGGCCTGGAACTGACGGAAAGCAGATATGAGCTTTTTTGTCAACGTGATCATCCTTTAAATATTTTCGTTCATAAAATAACTGACATATAAACCGTCAATAATGGTGGTACATGCGAAATCATTCGTTCAACAATATGGCACAGATTTAGTACAGGATACGAACGGCCCGTTATTATGTGCATGGGTTCTGAATTGTATCTATGCCAGCGTTATCATATCATTAATTCCATCACGCTAGCATTTTTATGGCACGCTAGTCTGTCCAAATCATTGTCAACAATCGATTTCAAAGTGCTATTTGTTAAGTATCTGGCAAAATGATACGTTGTTCGTTATATAAGTTCTACAGCCGGACCATTTTTATTTGTATCAATTCATGTGCACCAATATGTTCCAGTTCGTTTTTAAACAATACAAACTTAAAGACCCGATTTATGACGAGATTAAATAACATAAAATTTGTGTTCGGATTAATAATTGTACAGAAGTGTCACCAGATGCGATATTTGGAACCGTGATCCTTTATATCAACTTTAATACCAATTTCGTATGAAAATGATCCATTATACGACATATTACATAATAATTGGCATAAATTCCTTCATAAGATCCGTCGAACAGTATCGAAGCAATCATATTTCGCTATTTGAAGAGATTGCCTGATCGAGTAGACTCAGTAGCGTTCATATTTTGCGTCAATTGTAGCACATGAAGTTACTGCACATCGTGTCGTAAATGATCGAGTTGTTACCGCAAAGATACGTCGAGTTATTAAGCAAATCGTAAATGCTGATTTCGCATCGTCGAATAAAACATCTATGAGGTGTCGCGGGAGAACTGGGCTAAATGCATGTGCGTAAAATGTCGTCCCGGATTAGCCTTTGCAGTCCGCACAGGCTAATCCAGGACGGCACTTTCCGCCTACAGCGGATTGATGTTTAGAAGAGACTTCATTGAAACAGAAAATACCATAAAAGCGGAAAGTGTCATCCTGGATAAGCCTGTGCGGACTGCACAGGCTGATCCGGGACGACACTTTACGCACATGCATTAAGCCCGGTTTTCCCACAACACGCCACATTATGTTTTGTTTGAACTGTACTTGAAAGTCACTTTTATTAAAGTTTCTATTTTTTGTACGCTAGACCGACACCAACAGTACGGTCATTCTGGTGGATTGTACTTAAAGATTAAGTTTGTATTCAAGTATTCATTACACAGTGCTGCTCTTCTGTGTTTACGCTAGGTGCCAACATATAATACAATCGACATATAGGTGAATACCTAATACGACAAACATACAGGATCTGACACGAGTTGTCATTTCATACCATATTTTATTAAACGAGTTCAGGAATTTTGTTAGTAAGCGAGCCTGAGGCGAGCTTACAAACGAATTTCCTGGACGAGTGTAATACAAATATGGTATGAAATGACAACGAGTGTCAGATCTTTTTTATCACATGATTTTAAACGAAAAAAAAACACCTCTAATTTTACCAAAACATGTTGATAAATCCTAAAAGTTTTGTATTGGCATGACGTTAATTCATGCTGACGACGTCATTTTACGAAAATAGCGTCATCCGTTTGGTCAATCAAAGAATATCTTGCCAATGAAACCGTTCAGAATGTTATCTTACACATGCGTAAGATAGAAATATTCGTAATGGTGGTATTACACGGGAGACTAGGTATAGCATGTGATAAATTGACTTCTCTTAATGTAATCTTGGAATGTTTTCATTGCTGACAATGCTGTTCCAATCACCATGGCAGCCAAACTATATCACACCATTTCGGCTCTGGTAATCCAATAGACACCGACTGCTGAAACATGAGTCCATTCACGGAAATATTCGCATAAATGATCGCACGACACAGATTTAAATGTATATAGAGCACGTATTGATTTAAAGTGAGTAGAGGTAAAACGCCTGCAAATTCAGCGTTGTTAGGTCATTAGTTGTATACAATTCCAGGCGTCTACACAATCATTTGCGTGACAAGGAACGAACATAGGCCGTCATTATAGTCGTCACTATCAGTGGCAGTGGTTGGTAGTTGGTTGGTTGTATTTGCTATTGTTGTTGTTGGTGGTGGTGGTCGTGACTGTGAATGGGGATTTTGTGGTAGTGGTGCTGATAGTAGTGATGGTGCCGGTAGATGTAAATGGTATGGGGTGTTTAGTTTTTGTTGTTAAGGTTTAAGCATCAGCATTATTAGTTTTACAGACACTAACAAGGTGAGACACGTTAAACTAAACATTACTTGTTTAATGTTGAGATAATAAACGTATAATAATGCAAAAATGCAATATGAGTTACAACTGTATACACATTTTCATACAATAAATGGAATTTTAACAGTTTGAAGATCAGTTTGGTGTTTACATTTTCAACACTACGAAACTATCCGACGTTCCTCGTCTTTTATGTAGAATATCTTGCAGCTCGCTGAATTTTAACTATGAATAGTCGGATTTAATCCGCATCGCCACGAAATTTGGCAGTAAATAAAGCTAGTGATTGTACACAGTTTTACTTGGAGGATCAGTGTTTTTGCAATACACATTAGCCAACAAAACACATGTTTCTGATGGTTATATAGTAAAGTAAACACATGCTAAGACAGATAAAAAGATAACAGTTTTATTGTAGAGTCCGAATTGGGCCATTTTCCCCTTTTGTGCGGCTTTAATTGTACGGTGAAACCGGTACTATAATGCATATTATAAAATGATGAATTTAGGAACAGACAAAGGCAAAGCAATTTAACAGACTGACACGCAATACCATATGTGCACACTTTAAAATGTCCAAAGCAAAATACGTAGCCTACAGTTCACAAAAGGTGACATACACTGAAAGTGGAAAGTTATTTAAACCGAGAAGTGAACGAAAAGAGCAATGCTACGAGAATGCGTAAATTCATACTGAATGGTTAGTTTTCGTGCAGTTAGTCGATATTTACGAGCGCAAAATAATTTTGGATTTAAAAATGGAATAAAGTGAAATTGGTGAAGTGTATATGGAATATAATTGGATATATTTGTTACGCGCGTGAGTCTTTATATATACAGATACATTCTGTTTATAAAATAAAACAGTAAAATTGATTTGAATACTGCATATTAAAAAAAAAAAAAAATTCTTTGTGTTTGAGAAGAACTTAAAGTTGAAAAACTGTGACATTCAGTGACAAGTTCTCACGTTGGTATTTCTCCGGGGTCCGTCACGCTTGAGTGCGAGTGCGACGCAGTCTAAATCGTTGACGCTGGTGAAATGAATCGATGGGATTAATCACGAACCATTGCACACATGGAGAAAAACCGTTATAAATGTGATAAACGTAAAATAAGTAGTAATACGGATTTGAACGAGAAAGACTTAAAGCAACAGCGTCAAGGATCGAATGGACATGAAAACATTGACATAAGTGACATTTTATCACAAACAAACTCGGTGCTATACTCTGTTGATAGTGATAGCACTCTTCCAGTGTTTGATCCTAGGGAAGTAACTCCTGGACCAGCAGTCATGTCAGATTTTAACCCGGGTACAACGGATACAACTTCAGGAGAAGAAGGGTTCGAAACATTTGTACGAGAACAATTTAGTTTCCTTAGGACATCCATCTCAAATGTACTCGAAAACCAAACTCTAATAACAAAACGTCTGGACGAATATGAAACGCGGATAGTGCATACTGAGAATGTGTGCTTAGAACACAGCGAGTCTATAGAATTCGCCCACAAAGATATACAGGACATTAAGAAAGAGAATTCGAAACTCAGCATTCAGTGTCAATCCGTGCAGAAATCGCTGGCAGATGCCAATCAGGTCATATCCGAACTTCAAAAAAGACAAGCGGATTTTGAACGACTTGCTATCAAAAACAATCTTAGGCTCGTTGGATACCATGAACGTGATAATGAAAATCCAGAAGAAACACTGAAAATAGTTAAAACTGTACTAGAAAAGGATTTTAAAAGACCCGATATACACGTGGAAAATGCATACAGAGCTGGCAAAAAACAAGCCGGGAAAATGAGGCAGATTGTGTTTAAAGTGCGATCGTTTAACGACAAACTGTCTATCTTCAACTCCAAAAAAGCATCATTAGACAAAAAGAGTTATTACATAACAGATGACCTCACCGAAAACGACAGAGAACTCAAGCAAAAATTGAAACCTGTGATAGAAAAAGCCGTGCGAGAAAAGAAAGCAGTGCGATTTAGGAACGGAGCACTTTTCATCGCAGGGGAGCGCTATCGGGGTCCGATTCCAGATAGCCCCGGGGCTGTCGGGGGGTCGCAAAAATAGGAGGACGCCCGGCCATGTGCCGACTCTATTAACATTCTGACATGGAATATTAACGGATGGACACAGAATAATCACTTACCTAGGAAGGATATATTGTGCAAATTAAACGCAGATATAATTTGCCTAACTGAAACGAAATTAAGATCAACAGATACCATTTCAATAGAAAACTATACGACCTATTTATTTAACAGGGAACAGCTTAAGAAAACTGCAACGTGTGGATCAGGTGGTGTGGCAATCCTTGTTAAAGACAGTATTGAACAAAATTTCTATGTGACATGTGCAAGCAAAACATTCGAAGGCATCCTAAGCCTAAAACTTATTAACAAATTGTCGTCCTTTGAAATTGTTGTAACTGTGTGTTATTTACCTCCGGAAGGATCTGAACGAGGCCAACACGTGGACGAATTCTTTGATCATCTGATGGGTATTGTCTACCTGACCTCAAATGCAGACTGCTTAGTGTTTTGTGGGGATGTTAATAGCCGAATAGCAGACTCAAATGACACCATAATAAATATAGATACCGTGAAAGCCAGGAACATAATTGACTTCACAAAAAATAGACACGGCGAATCGTTTTTAGAGTTCTTGAGAGAGTCAAAATGTTGTGTTTTAAATGGACGAATTACGCCGGAACATGACAACTTTACCTCTATTTCCACTAAAGGTAAAGCCGTGGTGGACTACATATTCACCCCGAACATCGATCTTTTTAACAGATTTGAAGTGCATACCGTTAAAGAGATTTGTGATCAGTACCACATTAAACCGGACTGTGCAATGCCTGACCATTCTGTGTTATATTGTACGGTATCAATCAAAACTTTGCTAAATACAACCGAGATTGACCAAAGAACGCACGCCGATAACAGTCATCCTATGAACGGGAAGCGGTTTAATTATGGTTCAATGCCGGCGAGTTTCATTGACAACAACAAATTAATAGACATAATTGATAACATACAAAATTGTAATTTGCACCAGAGTGACATCGACATGCTATATAGAGACGTGTGCAATTTATACTATGAAGAACTTATTGAAAAGGTTGAACACAGAGACATCTCCCAAGTAGCAAAACGGAACTTCCGTCACAAGTCGAAGCCATGGTGGAACAGTAACCTAGATGCTCTTTTTAAAGATGTATGTGAAAGCGAAAAGGCATTCTTAAAATGTAATAGTAGTAAACGCAACAAGCTTGACCTGAGACGTATATACACGTTAAAACAACGTCTATTTGATAGAGAGATTAAACGATGTAAACGGCAGTATGAGAGAAATAAACAAATCGAACTTGAAGATATCTGTACGGAAAACCCCAAGGAATTTTGGCGCCATATAAAGTCGCTAGGTCCGAAACGAGATGCACACATACCGATTGAAACAATCGACAAAGACGGCAACATAGTAACCGACAAGACAAGCGTCCTCAAAATTTGGGAAAGTGAATTCCAACAACTTTTTGACAAAGCGAAAGCGTGTGAAGGCGCTAATTTTGACGAACAATTTTACCAGGAAGTGAAACGTTTTAAGATGGAGCTTGAAGGACAGTTCCAAGAGGCCCACAGTGAAGATGACGTCAATGTGAACCCTACGCTCAACTCACCTATAACCGTTGCTGAGATCAAAAACGCTCTCTCGAACTGCAAAAACGGTAAAGCATGTGGCGAGGACTTTCTACCATATGAAGCCTTTAAAAATGAAAGTTCCCACCACCTGTTGCACGAACTGTTTAATAAATGTTTCAGTTCCGGTATTACACCCTCTATGTGGTCTACCTCAATAATCAAGCCACTCCCAAAGAACAGCACCGACGACCCGCGCATACCGCTTAATTATCGCGGAATAAGCTTACTTCCGGCAATGAGCAAAGTCTTCGCGAGTGTATTGAACAACCGCCTAACAAAATACCTTGACATGAACGAAATAATCGTCGATGAACAAAATGGATTTCGGAAACTTAGATCTTGCACCGACCACCTATTTACGTTGTGCTCGATCATCCGAAACCGGAAGTCAAAGGGACTACCAACATACGCATGTTTTATTGACATGATGAAAGCGTTCGATAGGGTGGACAGGGACTGTTTGTTAGCAAAATTATTAGCAATAGGCGTCAACGGAAAATTCTATCACATATTGCGTCACCTTTATAGTTCTTCACGAGCGAGGGTAAATATTAACAATAATTTTACCGACTACTTTGACATCGAATGCTCTGTAGAGCAGGGAAATATCAGTTCACCGACATTATTCGGACTTTATATCAATGACTTAGCATATGAAATAAAGGAAATGAACTGTGGAATACTGATTAACGGTGAAAATGTCTGCATTCTTCTTTACGCGGACGACATTGTAATTTTGAGCGAAAACGAACAAAATCTGCAAAAAATGCTGGATAAGGTCGACACATGGTGTAAAAGGTGGCGCATGAAAATTAACGCTTCCAAAACTAGCATTGTACACTTCCGAAAACAAAGCCAACCACAAACAGAGTGTACCTTTAACATCGGAGAGCAGGCCATCGGCTTAACCAGCAATTATAAATATATCGGGTGCATCTTAACCGATACGCTTGACTTCTCGGTAACCGCCAACACGCTAGCGGAATCGGCGGGCAGAGCTCTCGGTGGGATTTTAAATAAAGCCAAAGCAATTAACGGACTTACATTTACCGTCTACACCAAACTTTATAACAGCAGTGTTGTTCCTGTCATGGACTATAGCTCAGGGGTGTGGGGATACAAAGCATACTCAAAATGTGATACTATCCAACATAGAGCGATTCGAACCTTCCTCGGAGTTCACAAGCACGCGTCAAATGTTGCAATTAACGGTGACGTCGGGTGGCAGACGCCTACCGCCAGACACCACTTCGCGATGCTGCGTCTATGGAACCGTCTTGTCAAGATGCCAGACGATCGGTTAACGAAGAAGATATTTGATTGGGACTATACTCACAATAAAGGATGGAACTCCGACATTCGAAACATATTTAACGACTTGAACCTCCAAGACCTATTTACATCAAAATCGATGTGCAACCTTTCACTAGACAGCCTGCTTAGCCGGGCTGCTGAACACTACAAAAACAGTGATGTCAATAAATGGACGCAGGACCTCGAAACACAGCCGAAACTCCGAACGTACAAGGAAATCAAACAGCAATATGGATGTGAAAATTACGTTAAAATGTGCCTTCCGAAACATCTCAGGTCGTTATTAGCTCAAATCAGAACTGGAACGCTGCCATTGCGTATTGAAACCGGGAGGTTCCGACACCTGAAGGTCGACGAGAGACTTTGTTTATTGTGCAATGAACCAAACACTATCGAATCAGAATATCATTTTCTATTCGAATGTTCGTCTTATGTTAACCTAAGACTTTCCTTTTACAATCAAATAATCACGATAACTCCAGATGTAATTCACATGAACTATGGTGAAAGGCTTAAACGCCTTATGACTGATAAGCGATTAATTTATAAATTTGCATTATTTATTAACGACTGTTTCTTAAAACGAGAGAGCAAACTGTGTGTGACGAGTTAATTTCAAATTGCTTATTATGAACTGTTATACACTAGTGCCATAAATAAGGTAACTATGAACTATATTCACGCAAGCGAATGCTGTAACTGTGTCACAATTTATTCCATGAAATTATAACGCTACTACACTTAACCATGTCTGATTAGTGACTCATAAGCCATTTGCATGGCTGGGTAGTACTGCAATTATTTACTTAATACTTTTTCTCAATTTACTTTATATTTGATTATTAACATTGTTCATAACTGTAACTGATGATATTATATGTATGTACTATGTGTCACTTAAATAAAATATGAAACTACTACTATTAACACTGATGTATTAACTCCAAGAGTACGGATGTACACGCATAATTATTACAATTATTTGAACATAATTAGTTGCTAAATTATTTATTGCACAAGCACCATAATCTACCTGGGCCATCGCGATATACCCATTAGTATGACGAATCACCGCAAGTATTGTGTCCATCAATTTTCAGAAGAGCACACACTTTTTGTAATCTTAGAAGAGAACTGTAATTCAAAGTTGTATTCAAGGACAATCATAGGCCAATACGAACTTACTGAACTAAGCTGATACTTTAGTATTTATTACATTATTTGTTTTAATATCTAATCGTGCGATAAGTTTGCGTTTTGCAATACTAAAAGAGCGTGGGGGTTCGCATGGCAAGATTGATGGCGATATGTATGAAGATTTTGATGGCGATATATATGAAGATTTTGATGGCGATATGTATGAAGCCATCCTCAACCGGCCGTGTGTGTGCTAACAACTCGCCTGCTACTATACACCTTGCAATTACTTCACATCTTTGCATGCTTAAATTAAAAGTGAAACTAAGATTAAGCATTCGACTTAGCAAGTTCATTCCATTCAAACATATACCGGTTTTCATTGTCATATCCTGTAATGCCGACCACAATATCTTGGTCGTGAGGTTATATCTAACCGAAGGATTTGCTGAAAGTGACTTCTAATCTCAACAACGACTGGGTTCTCAAAATGATAAATGATACGTGCTAGCTATGGATTCGCGGTTACAAACTCAGATTTATGTTCTGAGATTTAGTAGTCTGGTAACATTTACAATCGCCTGTTACAATTCCTACAATATTAACAAGTGTTGTTCAACTAAGTCATTTTTATTATAGTTGTTGTTACGGAAACAGGACTCGGATATAATGGGTTTCGGGGCAGAAATAGCAATAATTACCGAGCTTGCGAGTATACAATAAAAAGACTAGTATTATGTTTGGGTTACCCCCTATCTAGTTAATACGAATTGTTTCCATCTAGATTTTAAACAAAGGCTGCTAGATCAATTTAAACAGTCGTGGTATACTGCTGTTAATAACAGTCGAAGTTTGTGCACTTATAAGCTGTTTAAAACTGATTTTGACTTTGAATATTATCTTGATAAAATACCTTTAAGATATCGTATTGCATTATCTAAACTGAGAGTGTCATCTCACCAATTAAAAATAGAAACAGGCCGACACGGCAATAACAGAATCGAACATTGTAACAGATATTGCACTTTTTGCAATAAAATTGATTTGGAAGACGAATATCATTTTATATGCATTTGTCCCCAGTATAGTGACATTCGGAAGACATATTTAAGTAAATATTACTATACTAAACCTAGTGTGGTCAAATTTATTAGCCTATTTAAATCAAAAAATTATAAAACAGTATTGAATTTGTGTAAATATACATACCATGCTTTTAACAGACGAAAAGGTATGATTAATACTGTACAATAATTGCAATAATTTGTGTTCTCTACAGTAGCATATATTAGTGTACATATTGTACATACATTGATTAAGCTGTCTCGTATTTTTGTCTTATGTTTTCGTATGAAATCTACAAGTCCCTCCTCTGGGCAAGTACTTTATTAAAACACACTTGTCGTAACTTTCTCTGGATTTTGTTTTTTTTGCTATGCGAACTAGAAACAATAAATGTTATTTGTTTTATATACATATTAGTATTATAAACTGTGTATATATGTACATATGTTATAAGGTGTCATGTGACTATTATTATTATTCATTGGATCATGTTACGAAAAACATGTATATGTTTAAGTAACGAAATAAATATGTTGAATCTTGAATTAACTAACTCGTGTCACGTCATGTTTTAATTGACGTTACTGGTGGTTGACGACTCGTTTCATTAACTTGACGTTAGTCACGTACGGTATAGTTTTAGTCGATTTAAAAGTACATTTTTGCTGGCTGTTTAGGTATGATGCATCATACATATATATTTGTAGGCACATGAATTCGTGGTTTTATCTACACACGAAATCCACGAAAATTAGTGTCACACGAATACAAATTATTTCACAGTATTAGATTAACTGACTTGTTTCAAGTCATGTCTTAATTGACGTCAGTGATGACTGACAACTCGTTACTGTAACTTCACGTTAGTCACGTAAGATATAGTTTTATACATGCGTAAAATTTCATACAAATATTCGACACTGTTACAGAAATTCGAATCTCATTCAAATCAAACATTGTTAGGATCTGAAGACATCTTGTAGCAGGTCACGTTCAAATGACCTTCCGAACAATAAAATATCAGCCCTGCTTCGCTCAATGAAATTGCCTTTTGCACAGCAACTGTTTTTAAGAAGTTATGCATTTCCAGCTGAACCTCGGGTATTAATCATTTACAGTTAATTTTCACGGGGATAACAATAGATATATTGGTACCTTAGGCGAGTAAACATCCAAAGTTAAAGTTAATTTCGTGCATAGTATTTGTAGTTTATAAATGAAGTTATACCGCAGGATTATGAAGGCAACAGTTCGATTGGCTCCTAAAACGGTAATCTGAACGTGACCCTAATGCGAAGTCATCAGATCCAGTCAGCGGATACTATATTGGCGTCAGACAGGAGATCATTTTAATGAGATTGCAGAAATCCAAACTGACGGTGTGAAGTTCAATTATTCATCTGTCTAGCCCCAATGTCATTCTGTGACGGCAACCAATTACTCCAATAAAACCAGCAACAAAACACAATATCATTCTTTTCTGTTGTCAATTATTTGTATCGAAATTACGTGTTAAGAACCGCGCGCTTTCCAAATTTGGCGATATAAAATCACTAAGCCATATTCACGTATTAAAGGGACTATGTCAGCAAAAAAGTGATCTCCTTTATCAATTTAAATGCCATTATGTTCAAGAAATGAGCAATACAATGGCATAAACAATGAATAACGAATGGATAAATTGCTATATTATGAGAATTATAACAAAAAACTAATAAAGAAAAGTACTTGAAAAAAACAACCTAGGGTGGGTATCAAACTAACGGAGTCATAGGAACAAATTATAGTATATAGACAGCGCCGTAATCAACTGCGCTTTTCTGACTTGTAAAAATCAATGAGCATACTATGGTTATATTAGATACCCATACATCTGAACTCAAAGTGTAAACAAGAAAAGGGCCAAACAAACACAACCTAAATTATATAATGATTATTTTTTCAGAATGCGTAAACTAATTTTCCATTATATGTACGTTATGTTAACATTTATTATATGCCAATATAAATAATTAATTTTCAGATTTTTTTACAGTTTCCCCTTTGGGGCCATTTTCGTTGACATAGTTCCTTTAAGTTTCAATTATTAACCAGCAATATGGCAAGATATATGTTCTTATTAACCAGCAATATGGCAAGATATGTGTTCTTATTAACCAGCAATATGGCAAGATATGTGTTCTTATTAACCACCAATATGGCAAGATATATGTTCTTATTAACCACCAATATGGCAAGATATATGTTCTTATTAACCAGCAATATGGCAAGATATATGTTCTTATTAACCAGCAATATGGCAAGATATGTGTTCTTATTAACCAGCAATATGACAAGATATATGTTCTTTAATATTTACGAAGCCATAGTTTTGGATTTTGTCTTCAAATAGCATACCCAAAATTTAACGTGCATACCTAACGTGTAAATCGTTTAATTAGTTACTAATTATTTTCGAGAAAAGAAAAATGAATCATGTTGTGAGATTTGTTGGTTGGCAGACTTTCGCCACGTGCGGTATTTTTAAGAATGCGGGATAGTGTGTTTATCAAACACTAAGCACAGGGATCAATAACATTTAGAGTCCATTCTCCAGATTGTAACGGATAATCATGAAATGAACATCGCCTGGAACTGTCGGAATTGCAGATATTCGCTTATTATTTTCGCCAGCATGATCGAGTACCGCTTGGAGAATCATACGATTTTCGTTACAACAGAAATGTCATATAAACAGTCTTATCAATTGTTCTCAATGCTAGTTCATTCGTTCAACAGTGTTGCCTCAAATTAGCACAGTATATATATGGGCCGATAAGGCCCGTTATTCTGTGTATGGATTGTGCAACATTGTATAGATGCCATCATATCGACAAATGTGCATTTTAGATATGACAGCATTATTATATAGCAGTTAATTTATTCCATCATACTGCAGTTCCATGACATGTATTTTAGTCCAAATCATTGCCTACAATAGATGGTAATATGCTATACGTTACGTATTTGGCACAATGCACTGTTTGTTGATGGTAATACAAGTCCTACTGTTGGACCAGTAATAGCCATTTCACTATACTCGGAGTAGATCGGATGCTCTTAAAGAAAACGAAATTACGTCGCGTCACTCGGCGTAATCGAGGAAATTACTTCGCGTTACTCGGCGCAATCGAGTTACGCCGCGAAATGTTGTGACGGATAAGCATTCCGAGTAACGTCGCGTAGATACGTCTAGTACTTACGTCAAATCGTAAATTCTGGCATACGGCGACTAAAATGTGTTTGTTTGTTTTTTCGCTGTAGTTTTATTGTACGGTTAGTGATATCTATGATTCTCAACACAAAAGCTGAAGACTTGAGAAATGATTATAATATAACATATGTTGACTTTTAAATGTTATCTTAGAATGTTTTCATTGCAGACAATGCGGTTCCAATCACCATGTCAGCCACACCATATCGGCGATGAATGCCATCTCGCGTCTGGTTATCCAATAGACACCGACTGCTAAAACATGTGCCTGAACATTCTGCCCATTCATGGAAATATTCGAGTAAGTGATCGCACAACACAGATATAAATGTATATATAATATGTATTGATTGAATGTGGTCCTAGGAATTCATCGCTTTCCGGGAATTCTAGAAAAAAAGGATAATGCTTCAATCGATTTTAAAGTATAAACATGTTTTGAAAGGTTTACAGCTAGTGTGTTGTGGTGGTGAAGGCAGTAAACAACAAAATGTATCACTATTATAAGAAAAATATTACGGTGCATCATAATATCAAGGACTTGTCTTACATTTATGCATATCACAATAACATATTTTCTACAATATTTTAGCTTTTCATTGAAAAAATATTATATGTATTATATATTTAACAGGCAAAGAAATTGATAATAGACATATTTTCCACTAAAATGACATAATAAACATTCGTTTTCCTTGTGTCAAAAGCAACATTTCAAACCAAATTATGACATTTTCAATTTCAGAAAAATACGTTAAAATCACAAATTATCATCGTCGCGAAAGTAATTAACAGTCAACGTTACTTTAAGAACAGGCTTAGCCCTTAAATGTTACGAACTCGATAATATATAATAATCGTGTAGCAGGTATGAAACAAAAAACTAAAAAAGTTAAAAAAAAATAGGTCAACTATTATTTCCCCGTTTTCTACGTCATTCCGTTTTCAGCGGCTCTATAACTGTTTCCTACGAAAGTTACTTCCTTCTATTTCTAATGTATTCATTGTTATAATAGAAGATATTACAGATATAAAGAAACACATTCGACCTTGTGTGACACAAACAACATGACGGTGGTTGTCATGGGTATCATGTCTAAAGGTTTTTGTTGGTGCTAGTGGAGTTGCTATGTTACTAAGAATATGAAGATACTTCCACACGAATGGCATTGTTTCCATACATATCAATTGTTTACGTGTGCAGTTTACAACATTTCCATTAGTAGTTGCTTTACATAGAATATAAAAGTACATTCTCAGCATAATCCTTCTAAATGCAAAGAACAACGGTGAAACCAAATCATCCAAATAATTGTTCAAATTGAACACATTCTCGTCACAGTGCTATCCGTTGTAAGAAATAGCTCACTATCTCTCCCCAGAAAAAAAGGCACACAGACATAATCGCAGTAGCAGGTCTGTTGAGTTCTTTACGCATTCCATAAACAAGTTCCAGACAACCTCCCACGCCAGTGAGATAATGACCCAAATACGGCAAGATTTCCCGCAATGCTGCCTTGAAATTATCATGTTAATTGACGACATGTTTTTCATTCTGAAAAGTCTTAATTTCTATACGACATTGGCGAAGGGTTTGAATTAGATCTATGGCAATGGATCATTTATGAACAGAAGAGACAGTCAAAGAAAAGAATAAAGCATCCAGTGTACAAAATATAATAAAATACCCCTGAGCAAAACTATTAAAAGTCGCATAATCTTTGTTTATTACTGATTATTCGGCAGTAAATTAATCGGTTATTAATATCGGTTAACTGGATAACCGGTTGCAGAATTGCAGTAACAGCTGCAGTCAGCGTAATCATGAGACTGTATTTACCATTTCCAATTTCCAGAGTGTGATTCTATTAGTTAAGTAAAACCTTTGCTACATTTTAAGGATTCATTTCTAGACCAAGTGACCAAAGGTTTAAAAATGCATGACTGTCACTAACACACATGGCAGGTACATGTGTGCATTGACTTCACTTAATATACTAATTGTTTCGTAATTTAATCACTGGTTTGCATGTACTCGTAAAATGCAGTTGACATTTGTGGTATGGACCATTATAGTGGACCCGTATTCACAAAGCTCCTTAGGGAAAACTTTAGTAAATTCCTTAAATTCATAAAATTCCTTAAGTCTCTGGCAGTTTCATATATATCTCTTTTTACACTTAAATGTTTTTAACTAGTAAATATTGCTAAGATGTTTCATATTTTGCCCTTTTGTAAACATAAATCAATGGATTTCACATAGAAATTTTGATCTGAAATTTTCACTTAAGTTAAGATTTCCCTTAGGAGCTTTTGAATACCATCCCTGATCACTGAAAATGATCGATGCTTGTACTCACGCACTCTTATTGCGAGTAAACCTTTGCGAACATGTAGCAAATATTTACCTTGGATATTAATTTTAATTACCAAGCAATGTCATCCAGTAAATTGCGTTTAATTGTTCCTCAAATGCCAACAGACAGTATGCATTTCCTAACCATGAAGGCTTCCCTCCTCTGGAGTAGAAACATTGTGCAAAGTTGCTGGGTGGAAAGTCAGTATTTGAGAACCAGGCATGGCATATGTACCAGACAGTAAATATGCTAATATATAACCATCAAGTACGAGAAAACGTGAGATACCAATTGAAAATAAAATAGTAAAAGCAATTATTTAGGACATTAAACAATTGTTTTATTGCAGTACGAGGATGATCATTTGTAGAATATAACAGCAATTAGAACCTAGACATGTAATATCAACTGTGCATAATTGAAAAAGGCATAATGAAAAATCGCAGCAAAAACAACCATGGCCTACATTTTGTCAAAGGTAACAGACACTGAATGGAGAAACATATTGCAATCCGAGAAGTGTACAAAAATTATACAGTTACGAGAATAAAATCATACCAAGTGATTTGACTACTTCCCTTTACGACGAATTACCAATACTGATGTAGATGTATAGAGCTCCAGATAAGGTTTTAGCCTAAAGGGTATTTTACCCCCAGATTTTTTGGTTAAAGGGTATTTTACCCTCAGTCTGTCAGCTTTAAAGGGTATTTGAGAAATTTTAAGGGTATTTTTATTTTTTACACAAGATCAAAAGAGTATTTTATGTACTTGTTATATATGAACACATTAATATAGGTACATGGAATAAATTGAATGTAGACAATAATCTGTAGGTCTATCAAAACATAACATTTACAAAGTAGTAGTAGTCATTTGCCCAGATACTTTGTACATTTTTTCAGTGCAAATCCTACAAGGTAACCTGATCTGGTCCTTCCTGCTTGACAATTAGCCAATGATAATTTCTTTTCAGGATCTCAGCAATTGTTCAGACAATTTTGCACTCACATGATGCTTGTGTTTCCTGTTCGATTTTTCAACTGCTGTGACAATAACATCGCCATTTATCACCTTCTAAATACGAGAAGCATCATAAGACGCATTCTGGTTAACATTTTTCAAGATATTGCCTACTGGAACTGGCTGAATGAGCTTAAAACGTTCTGTTTTCGATCCACATACACAATGCGAAGCCATTTTGAGTAGAAAGATTCGCTTGATTCACTTTTAATCGATTCAAAGGCTAACTTGTACCATTAGCTGAACCGGTTGCGCAGTTTAAGCGAATAAAAATACGTACCAAGATTTGCAATGCGTAACGTTACGCGCTAGGCAGATTTTCAATGCGTTTTTCTTCATTTTCAATGCGTAAATACGCGGATACGCGTCTTTTCTGGAGCTCTGGATGTATAAACGTTTTGCACCAAGACTAGTTCTGTATAATCCTTGTAGTAATATGTGATATATTGCGGAAGCACTAAGCACTTCACCGTACACAGGTCATTGTCATATGCGCCACACGTTAAACAATAGTACAACAATGTCCGCCACTCATTGACAGATAAACACGCGCGTAATGTGAATCGTAATAGTGAATTGTCATTCAAAGTTTTTGGCAATGACACTCCTGTGCCACCACAAATCTACGGAACTGATGGTAATTTAATAGTCCCGGATAAGTGACGCCAGGCAAGGTATGGGAACCCCCGTACATGAGAATAAACTCACGTTCTTGAGTATTTATATCATTACTTTTGTTCTAATGTCATATCTGCTATGTCAGTTAGTTTGTATATAGAGGATATTTGTTTGTTTCCGCTGTGATAACGCGTGATATCATCACCGGAAAGGGAGACAATTAATATTTTCACGAGCGCTCGCGCGAGTGAAAATATGTAAAATGTCTCCCTTTCCGGTGATGATATCACGCGTTATCACACCAAAAACAAACACATTTTCTTTTTATTTTAATGCTATTGAGTATTCTTTACATTTGAATTATTTTGAAGGGATTTTTAACACGATGTTTTCAGTTTTATATCAGTACCATTTTCTCTATAATGCGTAGTAATCGGGGTTAGTTATAAACATTCCAGCGCCATGTTGGATTACGATAAAATGTGCCGTGGATCAGTTAAGCAATTTAAACCACAAAATTGTTGACTCCAGGCATTAACATGGCAGCGTGTTTACGGTAAAACAGCCTACTATGCTGTACAGTATATTAATAGGCAACGCAGAATCCGGGTTTCTAAATGTATTTAAGTGTAAATAATGCAATTGGATACACGTAGTCGTTGAATAATGTCCAGCTTTAAAATCAAACAGCACTCACTGCTATGTTTAAATATATTTAAAATAAAAGTACATATTGAAAGTAAAAAAGCGTTCAGTTCTCCGAAGTTCACATTTTCTAAAAATAGCGTGAGCATACGTGTTATGATGTAAACAATAGTTAACACAGTCGATCACGACATTCAAAAGCAATTCAAGATGATTACAGTAAACTCGTAGATGCGCGTTGAAATGTGAAATAGTGTTCTGAAATGAATTACTTATATGTATAAAGTGTTTTCCATATTAGTTATTCGGATTTAACAACACAAGTGGATTAAAAGTCGGTCGAAGATTTGAAGAAACCAAGTTGGCGGATAATAGAACGCTGAACACTTCTTACAACAGCACATTGACTACTTAAATACTTAAGCGTGATTACTGGATATACAGATTTAATACACACAAACTAATATATAAATAGGTGCTTGCTTAATGAACACAAGTTATCACTCAAGGTTACGTTGGATTCTTGTTGGATTTTGGATAACCGGCAATACAGCAATTAATATGTAAACAAAGGGACACTACTGTTCACAGCAACAGTAAACAACAAGTGCAACTGCAAGTGTAGTATGCGGGAATTAATACAGTGCAAAAGATAAAATAAATTGTGATCGGAACAAGGTGACCAGCTCCAATGCCTTGTGGGTAAAACTTGTACCCGCAAGACATTATCTGCACTAGTCTCCTTGGCTCAATACGACTGAGGAAAATCCAAGAGAAAAAATGAGGAAAGACAGTTCAATAAATCGGAGAGTTATTCTTAACATTTGCTGTTATTAATCTGTACTAATTTTCTTTTTGGTAATTCTGAATGATTAATGTTGACAACACCTATAATTAAATATTGTCCAAATCAAATTAAATTTTAAAAAGTAGTCCCTCACTGTGAATGATATAGGGATATATCTCACTGATACTTTTCTATATTTAACTGCTTTGCATTAAATAAAATGTATTATTAACCATCTTTTAGACAGCGTAAACAACACGATGCAAATGATAAGGGGGATGATTGTTTCACATACTGATATAGCGCCATGAAGAACCTAGTTAAAATTTCGATTTCAGAAAAGCATCAGCATAAGTCAAACCCGTTTTGACATCCTGTGGTCCTTTATTTCAGACAAGTGACCAATTTCCAACAGAACAGAGCACAATACGCAAAACACAAAACAAACACGAAATATTAAACATAAATCGCCTCAAGGGAACTGTCAATGCAAAGCTTTGGTGGGTTAAAACCGGTTTAAACGCATGGAGTTTGAACCGAATACATTGCCTACTACTAATAATAATATTTAATTTGATTTTGATTATATCAGATAAATGGAGACTGATACGTTTTATGACAATTTATGCACTTTCTTTCATATTTAAATATCAAGCGCCCGAGCCACAGAAACAGTGGAGAAGCTTACAGATTAATGTCAGAATGATATGTTGATTGTAATCGATGTTGACCGACCAGCCTTCCACGTACAAAAAGCTCTGCCTTCATTCCTATTATGTATATATTTTGAGAGTCACTGCGACAGTTGTACTACAGGTTGTAATCGTGTATTGTTGAATTATGTTATATAGCATTTGGTTGTAATACAATTGTAAATAAGCCCAAGTTAACAATAGTTCTAATTGTGTTCCTGTCCTTACATGTTCTTGATGTTCAATCAGCAAACACATACAAAAACATTTTTTTCAAACTAGTTTTATCGACTTATACCAAATATAAGAATAATGAAACTCCAGATACATCACCAGGAGATAAAACCCTTATTAACATCCGCTGGTCATTTATTTAAGACAAGTGACCAATATCCAAAATATCTTGAATGTTGGCGATTCGTGGTTGTTGCTTTTAGAATTAGTGATGTAGTAATCGAAGATTGCGAGTTTCATTTATGGAACATTCGAGAATTTAAGTGAGCTTTCTTCAATATAAACGAAGCGAAACTCCAGTTGCGACAGCAGGAGAGAACTCTTATTAGCAGCCCGAGGTCTTTTATTTATGGAAAGTGAACAATTGCTAAAAACAATACACATGACATCACAAAACACATAACAAACACAAAACACACATGAATAAAACTGGTGTCACCGCCTTGGAACGGTCAATGCAAGCATTGGGGGTTTAAACCGGTTTATGTGCGCACGAACCTCACACTTGGCCCAGAATTATTCACAAAACATGTAAGTGTAAATAACAATTAACCTCATAGCATCGCAATTCAAATTAAACAGCAATAAAAGATAATATTACTCAATTTAATTACCATTTAATTACTCAATGGCTAGATGCAAACCAGAGCAGCAGAATTGCAACTTTCTGCGGCACGAACTACCAATGCGTTATTTGGCGCAAATGCACTTTTTGTCGATGGTAATATAAGTCCTACAGGTGAACCACTAATTGCCATCTCCTTGAATGAATACATGCGCAACAAAGAGTAAATCTCCTCCAACAAGTATAAAATATGAGTTGTGATGAGATCACAGGATAGATGTGCAATATTGTAATCAGTCCAATGACGGTATCGCTTTACATCCAACCTATTTGATGATCGATTACTGTTGCAAGTAATATATTGTAATATATTATATGACGCTTTACTATTAATATGATCCTTCATTTATAATATAGTTTATCCAATGTTTATTTAATAATAACGTGTCATGCACTCAGGATTCGCGCATTTCCGACATGAATCAACTCTGAGTATAACCGATGTTCTTAAATGTTCTTAAAAATTACTTCGCGTCATTCGGAGCACACGGCGTTAACCCACGTTATGTCCTGACACTAATCGACCGCCACATTGAGTCATACCGCGTCGATACGTCGAGTTATTAAATACATTGTATATACTAATGTCGCAACGGCGAATGAAACACTCGCTTGAGTTGTACTTTAAAAAAGGTCAGCTCAATGTAAGTTTCTCTTTACGTAAGATATACGGACAACCAGTCTACAGTCATTCTTGTGAATAATACGTATAGCTTTTAGTTTCTAGTCAAGTATTCATTGCACAGAGCTGCATCTAAAATTTTACGCTAGTTGCAACATATATATGATCGAAAACGAAGTAAAGAAATAATAATAATACGACTTGAATGGACTTTAAGTAGTGTAGTCGTGGGACGTTTTCATTGCTGACAAGGCAGCCCCAATCACCATGGCAGCGACACTATATCGGCGATGAATGCCATTTCGCAACTGGTAATCCAATAGACACATACTGCTGAAACATGAGCCAGTAGATTCTATCCATTCAGGGAAATATTCGAGTAAAGGATCGCACAATAGAGATTGTAATTTTTATACAACACGTTTTGATTAAATGCGTTTCCAGGAAAAAGCCTGCGAATTCAACGATGTTAGGTCATTAGTTGTATACTATTCCACGCGCCTACATAATCATTTGCGCGACACGCAAGATTTTTTATGGCAAAGGTCATCATGACAGTAATAGTGAAGTTGATAATACTGAAATCAAAGAACATTATCATATATTTTTTAATGTTTCCTTTTTGAAAGGGATCTAAATTTTACTTGCAAGAAATGACAAAGAATTGTCTTTATAAACAATTTGAAGGTTCGAACGATTCCCTGTTTTGAGCATAATAACCACCAGACAGACACCTGGCGTGGAAAGGTGTCGTCTTGACGATTCGAGCAGCCGACAGTTAGAGGATGCGTTTTACCATCACAATATGCATGTCAAATTACTCCGCCAGTGCCACGAACTGACAACGGAGAATGATGACATTAGCAACTGTAATGTACGCGGAAAAAAAAGAAAAACAAATCGTGCTGATGGATTTTTTCCTGGAATTCCGATTTCCAGGAATTCCTGAAAAAAAGCATAATGGCTAAAATCTATTTTGAAGTATAAACTTGTTCTGAAAGGTTTAAAATTAATGTGTTGTTGGGTTGGAGTCAGTCACCAATAGATGTATCACTATTTTAAGAACAATATATTATGGTAAATCATTAGATCAATGATTTGTCCTGCGTTTATACATACCACAAGAACATATTTTCTACAATAATTTAGCTATTTATATAAATAGTATTTTTTACTTATAAATGTATCAGGCAAAGAAATAAATAATATACATTCCCGACACAGAGAACATTCGGTTTCCTTATGTCAAAAACAACATTTCAAACTAAATTATGACATTTTCAATTTCATTAACAGTGCTTAGTGTTCAGTTATAGTTTCTACTTTTAACAACACGTGCTTCGAAGAACACTGTTTTGAAAAATACGTTAAAATCACAAATTATCATCGTCGCGAAAAGTACTTTACGGTAAGCGTTACTTTAAGAACAGACTTAGCCCTAAAACGTGGCGAACACGAGAATATATACTACTCGTGTAGCAGGTTTGAATAAAACAAGAAAGTATGCAAAATTAGGTCTACTAGAACTTTCGCGTTTTCTACCGCATTCCTTTTTCAGCTGCTGAATATTAGTTTTCTATGAAACTTACGGTCAGTGCCATTATCGTCAGAGAAGAGAGAGAGAAGAGTGTACGCGAGTCAAGAAACGTATGCGACCTAGAATGACATCAACAGCATTATCATGGTTGTATAGTAATGTGGTTTTAAGTGGTGTTGGAACGTTACTAAGAATGTTAAGAAAGGTCAGCGCAAATGACATTGTTTCCGTACATATCAATTGTTTACGGGTGCAGTGCACAACAGCGCAAACATTTCCATTAGCTGGTATAAATGCTGGTTTAAATTACATTCCCAACATAATCCTTCTAAAGGCAAAGCAACGGTAAAACCAAATCATCCAAATAATTGTTAAAATTAAACAAAATCTCTGCATACGTTACAGTGTTGTCCATCTTAAGAAATTTCTCTCTCTCTCTCCAGATTCATCCAGGCGCACAGACATTATCGCAGAAGCGGTTCTGTTGCAAGTATTCTTCACGCGTTACAAAAACTGATTCCAGACACCCTCCCACACTCCTGAGATATTGACCTAAATAGGTCAAGGTTGCTCGCAATGCTGGTTAGCAATTATCGTGTACATTTAATTCATGTTTTCCATTCAAGAAGACATATATACTGCGAAGTAGTTCAAATTGTAAGAAAAACAGAGGTATTCTAATAGTAATAAAATAATTAATAATAGGTTATATATGTCGGTTAATTGGTTATCCTCTTGTTGAGTTACAGTAACAGTTCCAGTCTGCGTAATCAAAATGCAGTATAGACCATTATAAAGGTAAAGGTTAGGTTTATAGTCTGATATTGATATACATGTACATCTTCAGCCGACTTTCACATGTACCCGCCGATCACTGGATCACAAGTCGTCCGTTAACACTCGGCGCAGTATGTAGCCACGGCACATTGGCTAATTTCCCTCACAGGTACTCATTTATACACCTGGGTGGAGAGGAGCAAGTGTGGGATAAATTCTTTGCTCAGAAAGATTCCAGTGGTTTGGGCAGGATTCGAACCAGGGACCTCACGGTCCCACTACCAGGGTCCCACTGTTAGACCACTGCTTCCACTTATCACTGTCCAGAGTTTGATTCTAGTAGTCAAGTAACGCATTGGCTACATTTAGAGGATTTCGTAATTTAATCACTGGTTTGCATGTATTTGTACATTGTAGTTTACATTTGTGAACGGTCCATTATATATTGCATCAACCACCGATAGTAGTCGATTGCTCTCCCGCATTCACATATCGAGTAATCCTGTCAGCATTTCCCGACATGCAACAAATATTTACCGCGGAGATTTATTTGAATCACCAGGCAATGTCATCCGCATTTCTTGTAAATTGCATTTCATTGTTTTTCAAATGCAAATGAATAATGTATCAGGAGTAATTACACTTATATTGAAGAGATTTTATTTGATTGGATGTATTTGCTAACCTTAAAGACTCCAAAAGCATACAAGGTAACTGGGTGGTAAGTCAGTAATAGGACATATGTACCAAGCAGTAAATATGCTTAAATGTATCACTCATGAGCGGGCAGACGTAAGATACCGATTAAAAATCAATGTTTCAGGAAAATAAACAGTTGTATTTATTATTACAGTATGCCTGTTGAGTACTGTAGGCTAATGTTATTTTTGCGGGTGTACGTAATGCAATTCCGCGCAGTCCATATTACGTTTCTGTCGGTCTGCCCCATTGCTGTTAATATAATGTTCTACACGTTATCATATCACTGCTTTGAAAATAAAATCATGCCTAGCAGTTTTACTACTTTTCCTTACTAGGTTATACCAATACAGATTTATGTTCTACATCAAGACTAGTTTTGAACAATTATTTGTGTTGTACATTATGTATGTTGCGTGCGTACATAACAGTACTTGAGTCACTGTGATATACGCAACACGGAAGACACTCATCCTGTATATAATTACTGATATCCACCACTAAATGTCCACCACTAATTGCCAGATGAACAAACACGTAATGCGAATTTGTCACTCAGTTTTCTCCAATGGTTTTCCTATTACACCACAAACTTCAGGAACCGAGATGACAATTAAATGACTCCCGCAATGTGGCGCTATACATTATAACACCATACATGAGAATAAGTTCAGGTCCTTACCCATTTACAACACCTTCAATTTGTTTTCAGATTATATATCTCCTCAAACTATGCTATCTATCTATCTTACATTAAGTCAACCCCTTTTCGAGGACTTAGACTCTTCGAGCGTGCATGTTATATTATTAAATGTCGTGCAAACCGCACAGATGCACACGGTGCACCTAGTAGTAGTAGTAGTAGTAGCAGGATGACTTCTGCGCGTATAGATAAGACGTCACCAACATGCCTGCTAACCACACCCCTGCCCATATATACCTTACAACTACTTCACATGTTCACTATACCTAAACGTGAAAGAAGATGAAGCTTTCATGTCCATTGTATTTTATACATATATTGTTTATTCACTAACATTCTGTGCAATGCCGAGCACAATAATGGCCAGACATATGACAAAAAGTGGAAAAGACGTCCATTTTGTCTGACAAATCACGAAGTCGTGAGGTTTTATCTAACCGAAGGATTTGCTATAAGTGACTCCTAATCTGAACAACGACTGAGTGCTCAGAATGATAAATGATCTGGGCTGGCTGTGGATTTGCAGATTAAGAGAAGTTAAATTTGAAGGATTTAGTAGTCTGGAAAACATAAATCAATAAACAAATGTGCGAGTGAAACAATAGTGCTTTATAAATAAGACGAAAAATATGTATGGCAGTTTAATTATCGTTTAATGTGTTCTTTAAGCCTGTAAAGAATTGTATCTCTCTTTATAACTTACAGAATACCTTTTGAGAACTATGTGTATAATATTTATATCCCACATGACTAATTTTTTTCAAGCGTGCAACTTTTAAAATGATAATTGTGGTTGTATTTAACACTGAAAACCTTGCATTTAGAAAAAGGCCATTCTGCATTTAAAAAATGAATTTATATTATATAATGCACATTGTATTGGCCTAGAAAGACCTACATATTAGTCTTTGTTCCAAAATTTTGATCATGTCAAGCAACACTTATAATCCTTATAAACCCGTTACCTATGGTTAAGTATTGCTATAAAAAGTTTTAACTGATCTCTATATATGAATATATAACAAATTCATTTTGATGAATATATTACCTTCCGTGTGATATCTTTTGATAGTGCATAATGTTACTGAAATATTCAAGCTATAAATTATCCTTTAAAGATTTAACGAGTATCTGGTCAATGTTTTCGAGTGAATAGTTTTGATACAGACATTTAATAGTTTGTTGTTAGCCCTTTTGTATATTGTACTAAAAATATTACTTATTTACACACCTTTAAATGTCGAAGTTAACCTAAGTGAATGGTAGGTTGCTGAATAAATAAACAGATTCAGTCATTTGGAATGTAGAGTTGCTACAATAGTTTGAAACAGTTTTACATAATTTGACGGTGTACTGGAAGCTAAACATGCCACAGAACGTGTTCATGTGACAACACAACAATGCTCGAACAATCTTATCGCTACTGCAAGCTTGCCTATGATGCCGCTTTCACAAGTGTCTGTTAAAACACTTACATAAAAATAATTATTGATTCCAATATCACAGTTGTATCAAATCAAAGCCATTTTGTTGTATAGTTCTTGCTACAGAAACAGGATTCCAACACAATAGATTTCTTCACGGAAATAGCAATAATTATCAAGTTTGCAAGTATACAGTAGAAATGCTTTTATAAGACTAACGGACTCCCATCACGTCATGTCTTAATTGACGTCAGTAACGACTGAGGGCATGTAACATCAGCCTGACGTTAGTCACGAAGACGAGTGTTATATAGGCGCAAATGTTAATACAAACCCCACAATTGTTCGTAATATTAGCACTAGTCGTTTGTTGTATTATTTATTGTAGTATAGTAGTTGTGGTGCTGGTAGTATAAGCAGGGATTGCTTGCACCAAGCCTTGTACATTGAAAGTCCTGAGCATTTCATACATAAAATGAAGCTTTGTTAACGGTCAGTTCTTTGTCCTTAGGTGATTATATGCCAACTTCAGTGAAAGAGGTCTTCATTTAAATAAAACATTTTAATTTGTTTTGACTGCTCCATCCTTACTTTATGGGACTTCCATGGTTGCAATTTGGAAATCCTTTGACAAAACCCGGGAGGAAATAACTCCTAGACGTCACTTTATACAAGCCCTGAATAGTATTTGTAGTAGCAACAATTAAGATGTGGTAACGTTAATAATAATAATTATTATAATAATAATAATAATATTATTATTATTATTATTATTATTATTATTATTATTAACACTAATAATAATAATATTAATAACAATAATAATAATAACAATAATAATAATAATAATGAAACATTAAAATGAATAACCTTCAGCAATGCAGATCACGATTATCGCCAATGACATTTTTTTCAAGTGAAATAATTATGGCAATGTGTTTATACTCGTATGAGATCAGGGTCTAATATTTTATCAGACCATGTTTGGACAGTGAGAAATATGTCAGTCTTAGCGAAAGTACCTTGGTCTAAAGGGAACTTGTTCACAGATTTTCGCATTTTGGAAGTAAGCCCTTAAATGTATTAACTTGACATATTTATGCATCGGAACTAAAGAGCTCAAGTATAATAACAAGTAAAGTAGTTAGAAACAAAAGAAAATTTAAAAAAATAGTCCTACCGGGGTTCTAACCCGGGACTTCCGGATTAAAAGGCTATCGCCTTTACCACTCGGCCATTCCGACTTCTATATTTTACCCTGCATTATTTATTTTATGTACGTGTTCCACGTGATGTCAACAGTTTCAACGCAAACAAAACAGAAACTCTCCACATTATTCCATCTTTTAGCGTTACAAACGCTTTATAATTTTTTTAATTTCAACTGATGATTACTCATAAACAAAACGGTTTTTACAGTATATTTCTAGGTCCGTAGTGTTATTTTGCTCCCTTGTATACACTGTTCTATCATTTTTGGAATCGTTGACAAAAAGTTGAAAAATTGTCAACTCGTCAATCTGTGAACAGGTACCTTCAAGTGCCATTTTTAAATAAAACTAAATACAATCCATGAAACCCCAAAAACATCTTATTAACTTCCACAGGTCCTTTATTGGAGGCAAGTGACCAATTTTCTATACAACATGGTACAATTACACACAAAACACAGCATACAATGATTAAACTGAGATCACCGCTTTGGAACGGTCAATGTAAAGTATTGGAGGTTTCAACCTAACCATTAAAGTCGCCAATTATATACCAATAAAAGTGATGATATATTAAAAACGATATTGTTATACTACTTACAATGTCATTTATTTTTATTTGTTAGAAAATATTATTGCTTTTTTTTAGGAATAAACTTTAAATCACCGCTATCAATACATCGAAAGCCGCATTTTTGATTCGCCGATACATTATTTTTCGTTATAATCACACAAATGATAATGTGAAACTCGTCTATTGGATTCACAAAATACTGTATGTAAGTACAAATAGCAACATTTCATTTTAATCTGATTAAACAACGGGTATCGACACTGTTACAGGAAATATCAATTTCGGTGTGAGGTCTAGTTCTGCTGTTTAACCGCAGTGGCATTCGGTAACGTAAACCAATCAGTCAAAGTAAACCAGGAACTGCTGTTAATGCCTGAGATGGCCTGCAAGTCAACGCTAGACAGTCGCAAATGGTATGTCATCATGTCATGTCACAAACTAGGTCAACCAAGAAACAAAAATGAACGTTGCATTTCTTAGTAAGTTTTAACTCTCGGGTCTTGACCAAAAATATCCACCTTTTTTGTGGAGACCATCATGTGTATGAATACGTACAAGTAGGTCTTAGAAATCATGCAATCTTGTGTAGTAACAAACACAAAATATATGTTCAAAATTCACAAACCAAGGCTATTCAAATAACTGGATAAAGTAAAACGAAATATATGTAAATACAATGCATAGCAGTAATATCTTTCAACGATACAAAAACGCAGCACATCTGCATATTCGGCTCCATTCACTGAGAAAGATTTACTCATACACGCTACGAACAAGGCTACCAATTTTGTAATAGGATCCTGCGTAAACTGTTCGAAATTACGCATGCGCAATAACTGTTATGTCTTGTACTTCGCCTTCTCAGATATAAAGTAACTCACACTATTATCTAGACACTAACCCTTGGAACTAGGGGAACAGGGTTCAGGACGGGAAAATACTCACCAACGCAGAAGCGTGTCTGCCTTCTGGAATCCCTGGAACGGAAGAGACCTTGGCCCTTACGTGTAAACCCCACTTAGTAATGGGAAAAAACAATACTTACCGTACCTCCCCGTACTGTACTCGATACGTCACTACATTCCTCCCAACTTTAGGATGAAATACCTTACCTAAGATGGGTGCTATCTGGACGAATAGAGTTTGGCCACTATAAGTCGGCAAAACGGACTGTACCTCTTCAAATGCAGCAACGCATCTCTGAACTGTTCCTTTACACCACAGGTCACCTGATGGACTTCAGCAAACCATAGGACCGCCCTTTTTCTACCCAAGTCGTGAGTCAGGATTTATAACAGTTTTTCACTCTGGACATCGAACAGCGAGCTATAAGCCCTACTGATGTTTCTCTGCGTCAGTGGTTATCAGCGAGCCATAGACCCAGCTGATCTCGAGTTCACACCGTCATTCCATGAGAAACGAGCTAGAAGCCCCGTTTGTTACCTCTGCCCTTGGTAGAGGTATCTTCCATTAGCCAAGCAAATCTCCAGCACACGCTCTGCAGTAATTCCTCTGTTTGCAGCAACGGCCTCAGCAGCTACAAAGATCTGGCTTGGCGATGACACCCTGGATCCTGGTGCAGGAAAGTAAGGGGCATCCGTCTCCAGCAGCAGACGACTTTCATCGACGCTACGCAATGCTGCGTCCTGGTCGTTCATGAATGCCCTTACTTTATTTGTGAATTTGTGAGTATGTCCTGGAAAACACCTCTAGCCACCTGTCGTAGACATACTGGTTCCTGGTGAAACAGTGCAAATGTACTGGCTGATTGGTCCTCACATGCCGCCTCAGGAAATGGAGCAGCAGAAGGAAGGCTTCGGTGCCGCAGTCTCCCTCCATTCCACGGCAGTCATAGCACCTGTCTATCCTCCAGGAACGGCAGCATCTTTTCCAACAGCTCCACCTGGTATGCCCAGTACTTCTAGGGCTTCGAATGATCGAGCCCAACCTCCCCAAGGCCACCACTCGCGGGTTCTTCAGCAGCCTTCGAAGATGCCGAACGCCATCGTCAATCCGGGCCACGCTGTACTTGGCGTGTCGTGGATGAATCACTACCCCAACTGAGATGTGTTGCGGAAGATCACACAGAGGCTGGTCAGTAGGTTAGGTATTGGGGTCACAGTAGATGGCAACGGCCCCTACAAGCAAAAACACCTATGTCCTCTTCCACCGTAACCGTCCTGATAATATCATTCAGACCTCCTTGTTCTGGGAGCTGCAGGCTGCGCAGAGTTCTGTCCAGATCGAAATGCGCATCAAATACTTCAGGGTACACCGGCTGATGAGGTTGAGCCTCCTGTACTTGAATGGCATCCTCGGGAGCCTGAAATTTATGCAACCAGTAATCGCTCTCCTCCTGAAAGACTGGCCGCCAACAATAATACTGCTTTCCTGTGCAGCAGTGCTCCCACCGAGGTGCAGGGCTCCAAGGTAACGTGTCCGGTACGGGCTCCTACAGGAATTTACAAAACTCCCTCATTGCCGTCTCCTGTCGCTCCGTGACCTTTGTGTTGTCGGCTGCACTTCACATTTTCTGAACGACAATAAACGCCACCAGCTCATCAAGAGCAACAGGTCCGCCGAGCAGCCGCCTTCCCGCCTGGTTAAGGGCGTTCCGTCTTCCTCGGAGTACCCTTTCATCTGAGGGATCAAGCGTCTCGTTGAAGATGGAGGGGATATGGCTGAAGAACGCATGCGCCTTTAGATACTTCGCCTCTCCAACACATCCCGGGACCCAACATCGGGCATCACTGCGGCGATTCCGTCTTTTGCATTCGTCTCGCGACGCTCTTCTGCCTTCTGTCGAACTTGTTCGAGGAGATCATTGGTCTTGGCTTTTTTCAGCACGATTGTGGAGATCACGAAGTCCGTACCCCCCGCGGCAGAAAAATCTTCATTTTCAGGATGCCCATCGGGTTCTCAGGGTTCTTCAACTCTACTACTCGCACTGGCCTTGTTACGTCCTTGTTACTATAAGTCTCCTGACGAGCCTCAGCCCATTGAACCCTCTTCTGTTGACCATCTGAAGAGCCACAGGCCCGCTCTGGTCCTTGATCTATTGATGTGCTCTGTGCGACCTTTTCCGCTGTGTTGGAAGGAGCCGTCTCTGGAAGAGGTCCCTGGGTCGGACTATAAGACACGACATGGGTTTCCTTTCCAGACTGGACCTTTTCAGCTGTCTTGGGAGGAGCCGTCTCTGGAAGAGATTCCTGGGTCGGATTAGAAGACACGACCCGGGTTTCCTTTCAAGACTTGACCGGAGAAGGGATGGTCCTGGATTCCTTCTGTCTGGGACTTGCAGCCACCTTTTTACCCTTGCCCACAAGCCGGGGCGATCGACGAGGGCTACTTGACGTCTTGGCCTGGCAAGATTCTGGAAATACCAGCAACTTCTCCTCGTCAATATCCTCGTAATCTAAGACCTCCATTTCCTCTTCCCCGACTGGTTCCAGAATCTGACTCTTTGTGGTGCCGGATTACTCTCCTCCCCTTTGTTGCATCATAGTCCTGTTCTTTTGGTTTCGGAGGGACGGGAAGTTTCCAGACGTTAAAGCAGATCCACTCCCGACCCACAACCTGGTAGAATTCCAGAGCTTTGGCAGCCTCTTTAAGCCAGGAGGTAAATGTTTTTTTGTTCCTCCTGTCCGGCTGGTTGGACTTAGATTTGACCAAGGCAACCATTCTCGAGACCACATCCAACATAACATTGACCTTGTCCTTTCCTCCACAACAGCGGGGGCACAGTGCCAACGTCTTAATAAACCCATCCGCTGGTTTGTAAACCTGACCACGACTTAGGTAGCTTTCTGCCGTTGACAGAAAATCCTGTGGTGTGCTTGTACCTGATATATGAATATGAAAGACACAACATAAGTAACCTAACCCTTTTGTTTGCAGGCCCCGCACATGTACTTGTCTATTTCAAGCGCTTCTGTTGCCGTGACGTTGTCACATGATCCATGATACCATTCTTCGCAGATATCACTCTGTATCATAAACCGACCACTATACGGCTTCCTGCAAACACTGTACTCTTTGTGGTCGTCTTAATCTTCTTGTGCAGGCGCTCCATTATCGTCCCCTCGTCTGAATTTATTATCCAGTCCGGGAGCTTTCTGTCTTTACAGGGCATCATTCTGTCATGATTGGCTACGGATACTGAGTTACGCAGTCGAACCTTATAAAGGTAAGCTGACAGCTTCTTGAGGATGATAGCTGGACCTTTCCACGGCGAGGTCAACTTGCGTGACTTTCCCTTGAGAGTCGCTGTATCTAAAAGATAGATGACAACTCCTTTTGAATAGGGACGCTGTAGTATCCGTAGGTCATAGTAGTGTTTCATTCTCTTCATGGAAGTTTCCAGTGTGGATCTAGCAGAATTGTGGGCATCCTTCATGGTTTTCACCAAATCAGCAACGTAGGCATCACTGTCCTCATATTTATCATGAACACTTGGAAACATGAGTTGTGCCGGCGTGTTGACTTCGCGGCCCTGCATCAGCATGTTTGGAGTAAAACCAGTACTTCGGTGTACAGATGCTCTTATTGCTCCAGCTATTTGTTGCACATGCAGATCCCACTTATTCTGTGACTTCCCTAAGAAACACCTCACTGCATCCATGAGCGTCCTGTTGAAACGTTCCACTTGTCCATTTGCAGACGGCCTATAAGGCGTCGTTCTTGCCTTATGGATATGAAGTGCATTTCATAACGCTTCAAACAGCTTACTTTCGAAGTTTCTCCCCTGATCTGAGAATAATTGGAAGGGGAACCCGAACCGTGAGAAGAACTCGTCGATTGCCGCCCTTGCGGTTACTTCCGCCTTCTGCGTATGCATTAGACCCACTTCGTAAACTTATCCACCATCATCAAAGAATGCTCGTTTCCTAGTTTTGTCTTGGGTAGCAGTCCAATAAAATCGATGTACACACGTTCCATTTGGGCTCCGGCCTGGAAAACTGTCAATGGAACCTTCCCATAATGCTTATTTTTTGTGTTCTTGTTGCACACAGGACATGACAACACAAACGATTCTACATCTCTTGACAATCTGACCCAGAAGAACTTTTCCTTCAACTTAGCCTTCGTCCTGGCCACACCCTGATGTCAAGATGATGGTATATCATGGTGCTTGTTCTTGGAGACAGTCCGGTACCACTAGCTCCAGATCTTTACTGTCCAGCTTCTGTTTGAACAACACACCGTCCACTAACTGGAACAGTTCTATATTCACCCAGTAGTACGTGGCTTCTTGACTTGCAAGAAATAGAATTCCTTGGTCAGGCACCTGCCCTGTTGACAGCCATTCGATAATAATTATCAGATCTTTATCTTTGCTTTGTTCCTTTTGCAATTTTTCAAAAGTAAATCCCCAACATGTGGGCTGATCCGTGGTAGCATCTTGCACCACTCTAATGTCGCACACTTTAGCACACTCCTTACCGATGTTAACAATGTCAAAATGTGCTTCACTCAGTCCTAAGTCCGTATGGTCCACTGTAAGAGCATCTTCTGACATGGCACGGAGGTCCGAAGTCACAACTACCACGGTTTCATCCGGCGCTCTTGTTTCAGGTTGCGTGGTAAAGCTGGTCAAGTTTACCGCGTCGTCCACATCCTGCGTGAAGGACCCCCGTTGCTCGTCTGCACGTGTACAGTAATGGCAACCTCCACATGGCAAGTACTCCGGTCGAATACCGCTGCATATGATGAACATGGCGCAAGTTCATCAGGCCTTCTGGACAGAGCGTCCTGTTTTCCATGTTTTATGCCAGGTCTATGCTGTATGACCATATGGTACTGGGCGAGTTCCTCCATTCATCTTCCCAATTGACCTTGGGGATCTTTGAACTTCAATAACCACGTCAGGCTAGAATGATCTGTTCTCACAGCAAGTAGTGCCGAAACTGTCTGGTGAATATCACAATGCTCAAGAGTTCCTTCCTGGTTGTACATTACTTGCGTTGTTCTGGGGTCAAAGCGAAGCTGATATAATCCACTACTCTTTCATCCCATTTCTGTACCTGAATCAGCTCCGATTGCAGTATCTGAAGCGTCTGTGTCCAGTATGAAAGGATCTTGACTGTTTGGTAGACCCAGAACTGATGGGTTTGTTAGTGCCTCCTTTAGTGCATCAAATGCTACTTGTTCCTCTGTATGCCATTTAAATCTATTCTTTCCTGTTAGATTATATAATGGCTGGGCCAAATGTGCCAAGTGCTTGATGAACGACCGATGTAATTTGCTAATTCCAGGAACGTTTCCACCGCTTTCGACAACAGTTCTTGTATCCTTAGAAGCCATCTTTAGCTGGTTACTTCTAACCATCCTGCCCAGAAATTCTACTTCCGGTTGTAAAAGGATGCACTTCCGGGGCTTCAACTTCAACCCATTCTGTCTAAACCGGCCAAAAGTGTCCATCAAGTTCTTTAAGTGACCCCCGAAATCCTGACCTACGACCAAAACGTCATCGAGGAACGCGAGCACAGTCTTCCATGTTATACCACGAAGTACCAGATTGATTACATTCCGAAGCCCATACGAACATGCTCGAATAGTCCGTATTTGGTAACAAACGCCGTCTTCTTCCGGTCTTCCGGGTTTACTAGGACCTGCAAATAAGCGGAGTTTGCATCCAACTTGGAAAACCAATTGTTTCCTGCCAGCGTGTCCAGGCAATCTTCAATGAGCGGAAGGGGAAAGGTATCTTTAACTGTAACCTCATTCAATGCCCGATAGTCGATGCACCATCTGACCGAACCATCTCTTTTCCGTATCAACACTGGTGACGATGCCCAATCCGATACCGACTCCTGAATGACGCCTGCATCTAACATCTTTCTTAGAAGCTCTTCTTCCTCACTTGCAAAACAAGCCGGTGCTCTTCTCATGAGCTGTTTAATGGGTTTCGCATCTCCTGTATCTATCTTGTGGTCAATAGAGGTAAATGTTCCCAAGTCGAAATCATGTTGCGCGAATACGTCTTGATATTCGTAGTGACACATGAGCAACAGCCGACTTTGTTCTTTATCTAGATGCGTTATGGAAGCTTCGTAGAGACTTCTAAGATGTTCGGGAATGATGTTATTTTTCTGGTTCCGGTTTGCCCTGGTTCTTGGAGATCTGTAGAACAACATGTCCTTATCTCCCCTGGTTGGGTCTTGTTCACTGCAGAGACTTTTAATCCTGAGTTACTACAACAAACATCAGGTTCAAAAGACTCCTCCGGGAAACTGGTCACTTCACAGGCAGTGGCAATAAGTGTGTTCTTGTTCAGAGTTGCATACGAGTCTTTAATGTTGACTAAACACACTTCTGGGTTACTGTTTGCTGCACTGACTGTTCTTGACATCACCACCCGAAGTTCACTCACTGGTTCAATGCAATAGTCACGGTTCATGGGTGCATCTAACTTGCATTGCAATCGTACCACAGAGTTTGGCGGCACAAGCACTCGAGATTTCAGCATTACCCTAGCAACCGCAGGTTTCCCTTCTTTGAAGCTTGTGGTAATTGGGATCCTTGAGTATCAAAGTGTCTGACTGCATGTCCATCGAGACTCCAAGATGATGTAAAATGTCATACCCTAACAACAGGACATCGCCAATGGGAGCCACGTAAACTCTTTCTTTGAAGCAAGGCTACCTAGTTTCATTTTCAAAGGCGCCGTAATGAATCCTTTGAGGGCGACTTCTACATCGGCCATCTGCATCACAACATCCTGGATCTTTGCTGGAGCGTTTCTGAACTTTTCGTACATCTTTGATGAAAGAATCGTAATCTCCGCACCCGAATCGATCTTTGCATTGAGGTCCAAATTGTCTACTCTGATCTGCACCATGGAAAAACCAGCTCGCAGTTGACATATCTGTATAGGTTCTTTAACCTTTTCTGTACTTGGCCCCTGATCACTTGACTGATTGGCAGTACCGTTTTCATTTTTATTTGTACTAGTACTGTTCCCTTGGTGGGCGAGCACGTCTTTATGCTGCTTCTGAGCTGCCTTGGGCGAGCCACAGGCCCCACCCGGAGAAGCAGACACTGTCGTTTCAGGCACACGCGACCCCTGTTCCTTTGGCTGGCTGCCTTTACTACAGTCTTCTTTACTTCTGCTGGTCTTGTTCCCTGGCTGGGCGAGCACATCCTTACGCTGCTTCTGAACTACCTTGGGCGAGCCATAGGCCCCACCCGAAGAAGCAGTGACTTTAGTATCGCTTGCTCGCGGCCCTTGTTCTTGTGACTGGTTTTGAGCACAACGGTTATCGCCAATTGTGCTGGTCTTGTTCCCTGGCTGGGTGAGCACAACCTTACGTTGCTTCTTAGTCACCTTTGACGAGCCATAGGCCCCACCCGAAGAAGAGGTAACCGTCGTCTCTTTCACACGCGGCCCCTTGGTTTGCGGTAGACCAACCATCTTTACTGTTGAGGGCCGGTCCGTGTGGTCTTCCCATCCAGCCCCCGGTCGTTTAAATCTTTAGCCTTGCTTCCTTTTTTCTTGAGCCACGTTTGGTAGGCTAGGCATTCCTTCTTAATATGGCCAAACTTTTTACAGAAGAAGCACCGACCGGATTTATTTTGCTTGTCCGAAGACTGGTCGTTACTGGAAGAGACTGTCGCAGGGGTTATCTGCATTTCCTTGGCGAACTTTTGCGTAGCAGAAGCTATAAGCTCCTCAATCTTTGCCTCAGCTGGTGCCTGTACTGCGCTGATCGACAGATCCTCCCTCCCTCTTTTGGACTTCTTGCCATCCACTGCTAGAGAGAATTATTGGTGGTGTTTAACCAGGTTGAAGGCTTCCTCCATACTGGCTGGATTCTCAAAGCAGGCGTGCTCTGCTGCCTCCTTGTCACTACACCCCTGGCAGAACCTGGCAATGGCTTCCTGCCGCATGTGGTCTTCTGGAAGATCCACAAAAGCTGGTGTGGCTAGGGTCAGCACTCGATCTGCTCAATCTTCCAGACACTCATCTTGCCCCTGGTATGCCTGGCGGAAGCGGGCTATTGAAGTTTCGCGCAGTTCCATGGACCCAAACCGCGCCTCTAACGACTTCATTACCTTCCTGAACGAGTATCTTTTCATTGTCTGTAGTCGTTAGTGTGAAGAAGTCCAGGGCCTTTCCTTCTAGACTCCATATAAGGTAGTCCTTGCATTCTTCTTCCAACCACATCATGACCTTCCGGTAGCTATCAAACTTTCGTTTGAAAGAAATCCAGCTTGTCTTCCAGTCATAACGCAGCGTCTTTGGGGTGCTGGCGCGGATCCCCGTGTCTGCGAGAGTTTCGTTCGCGAGACAATACGCTTGAAGAAGAATGACTACGGTAGGTCTTGGATTTCCGGTGTGACCTACGTGTCCTTGACCTGGAGTCCGAACCGGAACTGTAAGGCGAGCGAGCGTGGTGTGACCGCCCGTGTTTCGTTTTGCTTTTGCTTGCTCTGTGCCTTGGTGGCGACCTAGACTCCGGGGAGCTACTCAACGATGGCGACCTATAACGCCTGGATCGAGCAGAGCTCCTGACTTTCGGCGCCGACTTCCGGTCCCTGTCACTATGTGTTGGTTCTCTTGGTTCCTTCGCAGACTTTCTATCTTTTTCTGTGACCTGGCGATCCCGGGAACATGAACTTGAGCTAGACCTCGCACTATAAGAGCAAGGTTTTCTTAACCGGCCATGTTCCGACTCAGAGGGTCTGGCATGTCCGACCCTGGTTGGACTTTGTTTCAATCGTGAGGGTCCATTAATGCCGCCGCTGATTGACCCTGCGCCTTGGAATCCTGTGGTGGGAGTATGGGGTCAAAACCGAGCAAGTCGAGAGGCTTGGGCTCGGAAAAGTCCAACATCTGCAACACATCCGCCGTCAATTTGCCCCGTAACGTTCGACTAAGCACTTCCTTTCTAACCACCCCGTATATTTCACGGAACTGGATAATTAGCTTGGCCAATTTCTCACCGATCTCTGAAGTTTGTGTCAATTCCTGCACAGTCGCCGTGTTGACGTTGATTGGCATGTCCGGTTGTAGACAAGTGCAGGGCCAATCAATGAATTGTATATCAATATGAAATTAAATTACTTTTGCAAGTCAGATATAATTTAATTGTAATAAGATTGTTTAATGTTTATTAAATTATTTATTTAAAAATAAGTCAGTTATTAAAATAATTACTTTAATTGCGAAAGAATAGAAAACAAAACAATGTTCAACGATACGCATACTGTGCTGCAACCAATCGGTCTGTAGTGCTCCGCAACTGTCTGTAGTCTATGGAGTGGGGTTAGTGGGACTATAAGACACCACTAATGGGGCTAGCGGGGCTGATTGGGGCTAGTGTGACTTTAAGACACTACTAGAGAGACAGGTCAAACTTAGAGTCTATAAGACTTCTTAAGAGTTGCACCTATGGCTTGAATTTCCCTTAACAGAGTCCCTTCCGCGCATGCGCGGAATACCCGTCCCTAGTTTTGGCCAAAACTGGATAAATTAATGTACACAATTAATTCATAGGCCCTTACAAAGGCTCTAGATAACTCTCCCCGGTATCGAAATGCTGCACAATCAAAAGATTGCATGAAAACTGGCAATTTCCCCACCCACTGTGTTTGCTAGATAACCTTAGAAACCCGATTGCGAGCAAATTTCAACCACTTATCCTCGTCGCCAATAAAGTAACTCACAATATTATCTAGACATTAACCCTTGGAACTAGGGGAACATGGTTCAGGACGGGAAAATACTCACCAACGCAGAAGCGTGTCTGCCTTCTGGAATCCCTCGAACGGAAGAGACCTTGGCCCTTGCGTGTAAACCCCACTTAGTACTGGGAAAAACCAATACTTACCTTACCTACGCGTACTGTACTCGATACGTCACTACAGATAAGATGATTATGAAACAAATAAGCATGTGTGATCACTGGAAGCATGAACATTTTGGTATCACATACTCAAGCCGATGAAGCCCTTTGGAACCCTACTATAGTACAGATATGGACAGTGTGTTGGCACTTAATCTTTGAGGCGTGTCGTGAAAGAACCGAGCTTAATGCATGTGCGTAAAGTGTCGCCTGGATCAGCCTGTGCAGTCCGCACAGGCTAATCCTGGACGGCACTTTCCGCCTACAGTGGATTTATTTTTAGAAGATACTTCCTTAAAACAGAAAATACCATAAAAGCGGAAAGTGTCGTCCCGGATCAGCCTGTTCGGATTGCACAGGCTGATCCGGAACGACACTACGCACAAGCATTAAGACCGGTTTTCCCACGACACGCCTCATTTAAACCCAAGCTGTGGCTAGTGTATTAGTGTTCATGTCTGTGGCTAGTGTATTAGTGTACATGTATACCCATTACGTTGGCAGATGCATCACAAGTACTTCCACGTTAATTTTTGTTTAAACTAGGTAAACAACTAATAATAAATCAAAGCCCAGGATTAATATGAATATGATTGACATTTGCGGCACCTAATTTGTGAACCATTCTTATCATGACATGTATCTTACTTACGACACGAATATGACCTTTCATTGGAGCTTCCTGCTGTAACAATAGTGGCTGTAAATGTCAGATTTACGCGTGTTTACCATAGTGATTGACAACGAGTAAAAATAATCATCAGTAGAGAATGACGACTAGTTTTAAACACATTTAGAAAGTGACATATTAACATGACATGACATTGGTACACGCCTGCTCTAAGGTGGCCGTAACCTTTGAATGTCGCATAAAACAGGACACTGTGTTCGATAAACAAACATGCCCCTAGTTAGTGCTGGGCAGCCAATTTGATTTTTTTCTAAGTCCAAATTAGGTTAAGGTCAAATTATGGTTGGGTGATATAGCTGGACTCGGAATGGTCATAAGCAACAACTGTGTATTCTAAGTGCAAATTAGGTCAAGGACAAGGTCAAAGTGAGGTTGGGTGATATGGGTAGATAGGGAAGGGTCGTAAGCAACAACTGTGTAAGTATCCAAGTGTTGTAGTAAGCGTTGGTGGTGCTAGACGAAACGGTTAAGTCTTCTTAACCGTGTCACGGACGGACGGACGGATAGGACAATCACCTTATGCCTCCCGAATCAAGATGCCGGGGGCATAAAAACCGTTGCCGCGGAAAACATCACTTCCTCTTAGCTGTGTTCTCCACCTGAGATTGTCGCTTTCATAACTAGATATAAATAATGTGGCACTATGGATTGAAATCTTGAAAACAGAATGATACGCATGTGGTGCTCGTGTTTACAGAAGGTATTTATTCTGTGGTTCTGGTTAGTTTTTTATTATTAAATAATATTTATTAAACTAAATATGGCATTATCCAGGCTATTTGATTTTTTTCTAATTTAAATTGCTCTAATGTTTATATTCATTGACATTTGCCCTTCACTGATTGTGGATCGATCGTGAGGATTGTCCTTTTTAGCGCTTAGTGTGTCGAGCGTTGCAAGGCGTTGACCCCAGTTGTACTCGTTATGTTTCGCATTTTCTGTGAGGTGTACGTCTTTGTATAGGCAGTTGGTCACTTGCTTTAAATATAGTATCTAGAGTCATTTAAGTTATTACATAGGCGTTTATTAACTGCTTACACTGCTGAAGTTTGTAGTTTTTCCCATTACTATTGGACATTACTGATGTGCATGTTCGTCGTGACCAGACTATAACATTCAAGTAAAGAAGGATGTCCCTACTGCGTTGTCACTTGCAGCATGTTCGAGAGTTTCATGTGACAAAGGAAACAACCGTTAAAGCACCAGATTCATTTACAGTAATTGAACTGTGTAACTCATTAGACGATGGCGATTTTATACCACAGTTATGTCCTGATCTTTACCATATTTCCTCATCCGCACCGATTTAATTGTAATTAAATACCTTTATTAAATGTACATGGCATTTCGCGATCGCCGCCGATTTGCTTTCAATTAATGTGTTATACGACTGTCTGTAAAATTCACCCGCTCAGTGATACTATGATAATATTCTTTCCGTATTAACCCGAATGAATTCAGACTTACGAATGGTTCCCTGTGAACCAAACCCTGTCGCTGCCATATCATGACATGGCATACATGCTGACAATCACAGCGTTTGAAGAAAGTGTTTATTATGGAATGCCAATGCCGCCTGATGTCACTGAACTGTATGTTCTGTGCATTTACCAAGTTGTTCTGTGTTAATTACATTGTGTCCTGTAGAAACATTGTTTTGTTCTGAACAGTTTTCATTATGTTATGTGCATTTGACCAATCGTTCTGTACTAACGACATTTTGTTTTGTGCATACATCAGTTCGTTCTGTGCATGTGTCATTATGTTATGTGCATTCGACCAATCGTTCTGCACTAACGACATTTTGTTGTGTGCATACATAATTTCGTTCTGTGTATTTGTCATTATGTTATGTGCATTCGACCAATCGTTCTGTACTAACGACATTTTGTTTTGTGCATGCATCATTTCGTTCTGTACATTTGTCATTATGTTATGTGCATTCGACCAATCGTTCGGTACTAACGCTATTTTGTTTTGTGCATACATCATTTCGTTCTGTGCATTTGTCATTATGTTATGTGCATTCGACCAATGGATCTGCACTAACGCTATTTTGTTTTGTGCATACATCATTTCGTTCTGTGCATTTGTCATTATGTTATGTGCATTCGTCCAATCGCTGTGTACTAACGCTATTTTGTTTTGTGCTTACATCATTTCGTTCTGTGCATTTGTCATTATGTTATGTGCATTCGACCAATCGTTCTGTACTAACGCTATTGTGTTGTGTGCGTACATCATTTCGTTCTGTGCATTTGTCATTATGTTATGTGCATCCGACCAATCGTTCTGTACTAACGCAATTTTGTTTTGTGCATACATCATTTCGTTCTGTGCATGTGTCATTATGTTATGTGCATTCGACCAATCGTTCTGTACTAAGGACATTTTGTTGTGTGCGTACATCATTTCGTTCTGTGCAATTGTCATTATGTTATGTGCATTCGGCCAATCATTCTGTACTAACGACATTTTGTTTTGCGCAAACATCATTTCGTTCTGTGAAATTGTCATTATGTTATGTGCATTCGACCAATCGTTCTGTACTAACGAATTTTTGTTGTGTGCATACATCATTACGTTCTGTGCAATTGTCATTATGTTATATGCATTCGACCAATCGTTCGGTACTAACGCTATTTTGTTTCGTGCATACATCATTTCGTTCTGTGCATTTGTCATTATGTTATGTGCATTCGACCAATCGATCTGCACTAACGCTATTTTGTTTTGTGCATACATCATTTCGTTCTGTGCATTTGTCATTATGTTATGTGCATTCGTCCAATCGCTGTGTACTAACGCTATTTTGTTTTGTTCTTACATCATTTCGTTCTGTGCATTTGTCATTATGTTATGTGCATTCGACCAATCGTTCTGTACTAACGCTATTGTGTTGTGTGCGTACATCATTTCGTTCTGTGCAACTGTCACTATGTTATGTGCATTCGGCCAATCGTTCTGTACTAACGAATTGTTTTTGTGTGCATACATCATTGCGTTCTGTGCAGTTGTCATTATGTTATATCCATTCGACCAATCGTTCTTTACTTACGACATTTTGTTGTGTGCATGCATCATTTCGTTATGTGCATTTGTCATTATGTTATGTGGTCGACCAATCTTTGTGTACAAACGACATATTGTTGTGTGCATACATCATTGCGTTCTGTGCATTTGTCATTATGTTATGTGCATTCGACCAATCGATCTGCACTTACGCTATTTTGTTTTGTGCATACATCAATTGGTTCTGTGCATTTGTCATTATGTTATGTGCATTCGACCAATCGCTGTGTACTAACGCTATTTTGTTTTGTGCATACATCATTTCGTTCTGTGCATTTGTCATTATGTTATGTGCATTCGGCCAATCATTCTGTACTAACGACATTTTGTTTTGCGCAAACATCATTTCGTTCTGTGAAATGGTCATTATGTTATGTGTATTCGACCAATCGTTCTGTACTAACGAATTTTTGTTGTGTGCATACATCATTACGTTCTGTGCAATTGTCATTATGTTATATGCATTCGACCAATCGTTCTGTACTAACGACATTTTGTTGAGTGCATACATCATTTCGTTATGTGCATTTGTCATTATGTTATGTGCATTCGACCAATCGTTCTGCACAAACGACATTTTGTTGTGTGCATACATCATTATGTGCGTTCGACGAATCGTTCTGTACTAACTACATTTTGTTGTGTGCATACATCATTTCGTTCTGTACATTTGTCATTATGTTATGTGCATTCGACCAATCGCTCTGTACTAACGTTTTTTTTGTTTTGTGCATACAACATTTCGTTCTGTGCATTTGTCATTTGTAATGTGCATTTATCAGGTTGTTGTGTACTTACAACAGCTTGTCCTGTGCGTACATCATTTCGTTCTGTGCGTGTTTCATTATGTTGTGTGCACTTGGCAAGTTGTTATGTACTAAAAACAGTTTGTCGTGTAGATACATTATATCGTTGTGTATATGCACCATTTCGTTCCGTGCATATGCCAATGGGTTTTGTGCATTTAACAGTTAATTTTGTACTATGGACAGTTTGTCCTGTGCAGACATCATTTCTTTGTGCAGTTGGCATTAAGTTATGCGCTTGTACCACAACAGCTGTTTTTGAGAAAACAGTGACAGATACCGAAAACAGTGAAATTACCAATACGTATTACCGTAATTGCTCTTAGTTTTTCGGACTTTTAGAAATAATTGATTTTTCGTGTTCAAACATTTAGAAACATAAAAATATTCCAAAATTGTGGGGGCCCGAGTATTTAGAGACACAGAGAAAATATTGCAGTTACGTCCGTATATCTGGTTTATAACGGCATTTGGAGAATATACGCGGGTAGTACTTATGAATGATTTTAATTTTCTGTTCTGAAAAATCGGTTATTAATTTATGATGTTCTGTTCGTTATTAATTCATAACATACTGTTTAATAACGGTACAATACGTTGTAGTACCTTGAAATATGATTCCCAACGTGAACAAACAAAAATAATTCGTTCAAAACACGAGGCGTTGATCATGGATTTGAAATATATGTACCGGGTGATTATTTGACGCTCGTGGACAATGTACACGGACAAGTATAAACTGTGTTCGGAGGAATACAGGGATAGCTGTATCCTGTGTGAGATTAATTGTATACTATTGAATATGAACTATGAGGATGAAAATGAGTTAATATATATAGTAAATGGGTTTGAAATTAATTTGTATGGTTATTATCTTGTATTAGCTCATGAGTAATAGCTGTATTGTTCTCCGTAGAAACCTTTTATATTGGTATTATGGCTGTAGTGATATTAATGTTATATATATAATATATATGAATAAACTTAATTTCATAGACTAAGTTTTGTTCTGATACAACTTAATGTAAAAATCGGTGTCGGATTACTGTTTTCGGTAGGCCCTTATATGATCTCTGATTTCAGTACCGGTGTTTATACATAAATTATTTTTTCGGCATTATTCAACTTACTAAGTTATCATTTATGTGAAATAACTATATTTAAAACTTCAAAATACGAATATAACGGCATGTTTTTACAATTTATTTCGCGTTTTAAAAAATATTCGTAATAAAACAACTGTTGTCGATATCTGATCACTGTTTTGTTACCGATATTTATATTAAAAAAAAATAACGAAATTGTGTATAATATTATTTTTGTGAGATTGTTATATTTATAAACATAAAAGATGTGTTAACACGTTCAATATTGGTTAACTTGTGTTTTACGTTAAGTTAGTTCTATGTAGCCAAACTCGTCGCAGCAGCTACCTCCCCGATCGGTTAAAGGTAACCACTCCATCACAAGTAAAATCCTTCCAGATCTGGAAGGATTACGTGTTTGTAACGTTTCCTTATTTAATGCAACTCAATGCAATTTTCTACATAATTGGACTTTATATATATCGTTTACATTCAATAATGAACACATAAAAAGAAAATAACAGATTAAAACCATAAATAATTTCTAGAAGATTTAAATCGATCATCATCACGTGGTTTGTTATGACGGCAGGGATTTGATTAGAACTATGTTCGGAACCAGTTAAATCTCTGCGCGGAGGTTGCTATGAACAACTGGTTTTGGTATTTGTTTATGTTTTCGCGGAAACAGCTGTTTTCGGTATCTAGTCATACCCTCGGTGTTACCTCTTTCATGCTCAGTGAAATGTATCCGAACATAATAACGATGTTTGCACATAACGAAATGATGTATGCACAAGACAAAATGGCGTCAGTACGGAACAACTTAGTAAATGCACACAACGACTTATCAAATGTACATCACAACGTACGAAATGCACATAACGACTTATCAAATGTACATCACAACGTACGAAATGCACATAACGACTTATAAAACACACACAACCATCTACCAAAGGCACACAACGATTAATTAAATGAACACAATCATTTACCAAATGCACATCACAACTTATGAAATGCAAACAACGAGTTATCAAATGCACACAACGACTTATCAAATGTACATAACGACTTAGGAAATGTACATAACGACTTAGGAAATGTACATAACGACTTAGGAAATGTACATCACGACTGATCGAATGTACAGCTGGAAATGCTAAAGGCACATTACAGAATTGCAATTGCACAGAACGAAATTGTGTATGCACAAAACAAAATGTCTTTAGTACACAACAACTTGATAAATGCACATAACATAACGACAATTGCACAGAACGAAATGGTGTATGCGCCAACAAAATGTCTTTAGTACACAACAACTTGATAAATGCACATAAAATAATGACAATTGCACAGAACGAAATGGTGTATACACAAAACAAAATGTCTTTAGTACAAAACAACTTGATAAATGCACATAACATAATGTCAATTGCACAGAACGAAATGGTGTATGCACAAAACAAAATGTCTTCAGCAAACAACAACTTGATAAATGCACATAACATAATGTCAATTGCACAGAACGAAATGGTGTATGCACAAAACAAAATGTGTTAAGTACACAACAACTAGATAATTGCACATAACATAATGACAATTACACAGACCGAAATTGTGTATGCACAAAACAAAATGTCTTTAGTATACAACAACTTGATAAATGCACATTACATAATGACAAATCCACAGAACGAAATGATATATGTTAAAAACAAAATGTCGTTAGTGCAAAACGAGTTAGTAAATGCAAATAACATAACGACAATTGCACAGAACGAAATGATGTATGCACAAAAAATGACGTTAGTACAGAACGAGTTTGTAAATTCACATAACATATTGACAATTGCACAGAACGAAATGATGTATGCACACAAAAAAATAGCGTTAGTACATAACTAGTTAGTAAATGCACATAACATAATGACAAATGCACAGAATGAAATGATGTATACACAAAACAAAATGTCATTAGTACAGACCGATTGGTCGAATGCATATAACATAATGAAAACTGTACAGAACAAAACGATGTTTCTACAGGACACAATGTAATTAACACAGAACAACTTGGTTAATGCACAGAACATACAGACCAGTGCCATCAGAAGGCAGCATTGGCGTTCCATAGTTTATGCACGTCATCAACTAAGCATTTTCACAATTGTCGTTGTTTAAAGACATTAATACGATGAACCATATGGCGATGCCCGTACTCAAACAAACGAAGAAAAACATCTTCGTAAACCTGTTGACAAATGGTAACCTATGAAAACATGTTGACAAGAGGAACATTTCCGCCACCGAAACTGTCACAGATAAGCAAACCAACGTGAAACATGCAATTCTTCAGTTCACTGTCATCTGAAGTTCTTGGTGAATATTTTATACGAGAGAACAAGTCTAGAACAGGATTAAGCAATATAACAAAAGCTGTCAGTCATATCTGACCAGTTATCGTTGGGTTGGGTTCTCATTCTAAAAATTACGTTTAATATTAAAAATAAGTATTAACTAATGAAGTTGTTTTAAAAATCTTCAGGGTTATGCAAAGGTTTTAACTGTAGTATGAGTGTGTTTTGTTTTATGAACATACTAGTACATTTCTGTCCAAGGTTTGTAACAAATTACACTAATTTGCAATAAAATTCATATATACCAACGATGCAATTTTGTAATAAATTTCATATATACCAACGATGCAATTTTGTAATAAAATTATATATACCAGCGATGCAAATTTGTAATAAATTTCATAGATACCACCGGTGCAAATTTGTAATAAAATTCATATATACCAACGATACAAATTTGTAATAAAATCCATATATACCAACGATGGAAATTTGTAATAAAATTCATATATATCAACGATTCAAATTTGTAATAAAATTGTATATACCAACGATGCAAATTTGTAATAAAATTCATATATACCAACGATACAAATTTGTAATAAAATTCATATATACCAACGATACAAATTTGTAATAAAATTTAAATATACCAACGATATAAATGTGTTATAAAATCCATATATACCAACGATGCAAATTTGTAATAAAATTCATATATACCAACGATGCAAATTTACGTCTTTCACTCTGATACAGTATACAATCGTTCTGCGAATTACACGTTATTCAGACCTTATGTGAATAAAGTGTCGTAATCAAACAATAGCCACATCATGCATTGACAATAAAATGCCCATAATGAGCAATATATCGCTTATTTCATCCATGCCTCAATTGGCAAATGTTTAAACAGCTTAGCATGAAGTAACAATGACCGTACTCTACAATACGTACCATTGGTTACAACAGAATTGAGCCGGTGGTAAACATTCCTCGAGAACATTAATTTCATATGTCACAATCGCATTACAAGCGAATTACAAATTCACAACTCAGTGCTTACATATTACCATTACCGGTATATCCCACTATATAAACACGATCAGTGGCGCATTTGGGAACTAAATCTATACTCGACACCTCAATGGTAACCAAAGTGAATCTGATAAATTTAAACGACATACAATAAATTATTCACGCCCTACTACGTTCTAAACACGATATCATTTCACAGTGTTTCTCCACACTAATAGTCCCCTACACCGATGTTCCAATGTTTGATACTAAATGAATGACTGCGATGTATTTCTCTCCTACAACATGCAATTCCTCCTGGCGATGTTGCTATTGGCTTAAAACTCGGATCCGCTCATGTGATCTTGCCATATGGGGATATAAACTGTCGCAAAAAAGACACCCAGTGCTCTGAAAGACTTTTTCCGATGACGTCATGTGCCATTCGCTGCTTTTCCATGCATTCGGCGGCATTTTGCGTCCTTTGTGTATAGTCGTATCGATCGCGGATGAATTCCATTAATTCGCGACGTTTTGCGAGAGATATTGGAGAAGGAAGGGGGACTCATGGATTTGTACCATTATCGAAAATATATTGCTCTGCTAAAGGGATAACCATTGCTTAAAGGCACGCGTATACTCTGTGTGATCGATCGGACTGAATGGAGTGATACAGTGTTTGATCAAACCTATGGTTCTCATAGTTGACCATCAGAACAAATATGAAGATTTTTAGTTAAGGCGTAAGAAAAAGAGGTTTGTTTCAGGTAACATGCCCACAATTATTAGGGTAGGTAGGTCAGGATTTTTGTTGTTGTTGTTGTTGTTGTTTTTGTTGGTAAATGGTCAACTTGAAGATTCTAAAACTGAATTAATGTTCAAAACGTATCAGTAATATCCTTTAACATTGTTTATAAGTGGATACTATCAAAACAAAACACTTATTTATTTAAAACACATTTAATTATTTTAAAAAAGTAAATACAACAAAAATCAATCTGACAAACTCAATAAAATGTTCTAGGGTCGGGGCTTTTTTTAGGGTAGGTCGGGTTATCTGAAACAAACATAATTTTTTTACGCCTAAGCTGTTTCTGAATATACTTAATAAATGCAGAACATGTAGTTTGTTGTCTGTTTGTTTGTTTTTGTAGTTGTGTGTTGTTTGTATTTTTAGTACTTTAAAAGAGCAAACGTTGGCAGAAAAGAAAATTAAAATTACCAAATATTAGTATGTATTAAAGGTAATACATGTACTTTAATATCCAGAAACTGAAGTACGATACTATGTTTTCATCAACGAAGAACGTATAAAGGAAGTAAAATGTGCATTGCAACCTTTAACAAATATCACACACGCTGAATTATTTTTTATTTCAGCTATTGCTTTCGCAGCTAATGTTAGACCATTTGGCTGGCTTTTTGAGCCTTGGTGTTATTGAAATTACTCTAAAATTGTATGCATTTAAATTAATAAACCATTGTATGAAGTGACCACTGGTGATTTGACAAGTACGTGTTAGTGAACACGTTTCTCGCATGGACAACACACGTATGAGTTTAGCGTTCGTGAGTTTACAGCTACTTCCGACTTACAAATACGAGTACAAACATTTTCACCTACACGGAAGTGAAAATAAAGTGTATAAATTAGTGCAAAATATAACATATTTCTTTACAGAAGTTTCATTAGAAGGAAATCAGTTGCGCTAAGGGACACAATTCGCAGGCTACACTCATAACACGTAGTACAAACACTTTAGTATTGTGATTTGCTGTATAAATGCGGTGTGCAATATATAACGGAACACATGAGTGTTATTGTCAGCAGCACATGCACACACATGTGGTGTCATCGAATAAACCAGTGGGCGTATCGGGGAAAAAGACACGTATGCGTCGATTTAAGTATTAATTGCTTTAAATATTTTGCTAGTTTGTAATAAAGGTTTTTCTGTGTAATGATATATCTTCTTTAAAAGATCGTGCATTTGCTTAGAGATAAAAATATCAAATTTTCATCTCTTTGTTTATCAGGAAAGCTTTGAGCATCAACTAATACAGCATGATATGTGTTGTGTACGCTCGTGAACCTTTATACGCATTTCTCAAGAGATATCGTTCTTACAATTCTGCAGAGATTCATAAGCGGCTTGTTCCTTTTCAATGAACTTTTTTTTTATAAATGTAGTTGAAAAAAGGAAACATCATATCAATTTCAAAATAATTCGATTCTTAAGTTTCAGTATAACAACATTGTATAATAACGTATGATATTGTTGTTATAACAACATAACAGTGGTCAGCTGGTTACGAATGAATGTGTAAACCTTGAACTTGCAAATATAAATTAAAATCCAAATTTCATACTATAATGCATTGACTGTTCCAAGGCGATAAACACACGTTTATCATTCTCTTCTTTTGTGTCTAGTTTTGTGACTAGTGTGTGTTATTCATGTAGTACTGTACTATATAGGATATTTTTTCTAATACAGGACTTCGAGATTCTTTACTGTTGATGCAGCAAGTGTTTCAACGAATTTTACCTTCTAAATGCTATTACTAGTTATAATACATTGTCCTTTTGAGGAAGCTGTTGGTTATATATCGTTTTACCAATTGTTTCAAATTTAATTTGCTTTCATAGTATCAAATTACGGCAATACGGTTAACAGAAAAAGACATAAACAATCTTGAACACATATGTTCTCTAGCCTGACCGTATGAATGCTAACACCATAAAACTTTATGTTTGACTTGAACGTAAACAATAGCCAATGAAATCCAAAGTTTGGGTCATAAGGATTTTGCTGGATTTAAATTTAGGAGTAAGACTGAGAATATTCTTGGTGATGATTCTTGTAGGAACAATTAAAATCAATGATGCGCGTAGGAAAAAGTAAGAATGTCAATTGTAGTGAGCTGAACGAGCGGTAGGAATAGGTGTGTAACAATGGCCATATCCACAAAGCTCCTACAGCGGTAGGAATAGGTGTGTAACAGGGGCCATATCCACAAAGGACCTAGAGCGGTAGGAATAGGTGTGTAACAATGGCCATATCCACAAAGGACCTAGAGCGGTAGGAATAGGTGTGTAACAATGACCATATCCACAAAGCTCCTACAGCGGTAGGAATAGGTGTGTAACAGGGGCCATATCCACAAAGGACCTAAAGCGGTAGGAATAGGTGTGTAACAGGGGCCATATCCACAAAGGACCTACAGCGATAGGTATAGGTGTGTAACAGAGGCCATATCCACAAAGGACCTAGAGCGGTAGGAATAGGTGTGTAACATCGGTCATATCCACAAAGGACCTAGAGCGGTAGGAATTGGTGTGTAACATAGGCCATGTTCACAAAGGACCTAGAGCGGTAGGAATAGGTGTGTAACAATGGCCATATCCACAAAGGACCTAAAGCGGTAGGAATAGGTGTGTAACAGGGGCCATATCCACAAAGGACCTAGAGCGGTAGGAATAGGTGTGTAGCAAGGGCCATATCCACAAAGTACCTAAGCGGTAGGAATAGGTGTGTAACAAGGGCCATGTCCACAAAGGACCTAGAGCGGTAGGAATAGGTGTGTAGCAAGGGCCATGTCCACAAAGGACCTAGAGCGGTAGGAAGAGGTGTGTAGCAGGGGCCATATCCACAAAGGACCTAGAGCGGTAGGAATAGGTGTGTAACAGGGGCCATATCCACAAAGGACCTAAAGCGGTAGGAATAGGTGTGTAACAGGGGCCATATCCACAAAGGACCTAGAGCGGTAGGAATAGGTGTGTAACAATGGCCATATCCACAAAGGACCTAGAGCGGTAGGAATAGGTGTGTAATATGGGCCATATCCACAAAGGACCGAGAGCGGTAGGAATAGGTGTGTAACATGGGTCGTGTCCACAAAGGACCTAGAGCGGTAGGAATAGGTGTGTAACAATGGCCATATCCACAAAGCTCCTACAGCGGTAGGAATAGGTGTGTAACAGGGGTCATATCCACAAAGGACCTAGAGCGGTAGGAATAGGTGTGTAACAATGGCCATATCACAAAGGACCTAGAGCGGTAGGAATAGGTGTGTAACAGGGGCCATATCCACAAAGGACCTAACGAAAATTCAAAGTGAAGGCATATTTAAGTGAAAAAAATACAATTTTCTTTGTGAAAATAAAAAAAAATTATTAAAAATTTGGTCAAATAAGAAGCGTCTGTTGATTCTTTACCACATTAAAACCATTAAAGAAAGAATAAGCTTTACAATTATGATTTAAAGAAATTTTCCTTCTTTATCACGAAGGAGCTTTGTGGATATGGCTACAGGTGTACAGTGAAGTAAAAGCTGATGAGTGAGTGAAGTGTGATAGGTGTGAGTGAAGGGTGATACGTGTGAGTGAAGTGTGATAGGTGTGAGTGAAGTGTGATAGGTGTGAGTGAAGTGTAATAGGTGTTCAATACGAAATATTGATGGATGACAAGTTTTCACCATCTTAATTGGTTCCGAGCACGTTTTAATCTTATCCCCAATCCATACTATCAATTAACCGACATGTCCCTTTTACTAAGGCGTAACAGAATGCCCCAACCCTAAAACATTTTATTGGGTTTCTCATATTGATTTTTGTTTTATTTACCTTTTTCAATAATTAAATGTGTTTTTGGATAAATAAGTGTTTTGTTTTGATAGTATCCACTTATAAACAATGTTTAAGGATATTACTGATATGTTTTGAATATTTATTCAGTTTTAGAATCTTCAAGTTGACCATTTACACCAAAAAAAAAAAAAAAAAAAAACATCCCGACCTACCTACCCTAATGTTTTTGGTCATGTAACCTGCAACAAACATTTTTTACGCCTAACAAGACACCATGCACGTTCTTATGATTGTCACCAACAATCAGTCATATATACCTCGTTGTATCCTGCAAGGGAAAAACCAAGAGACATTAGCAAATCCTAATATGACTCGGAAATGGAGTGTGGTGTACCAACACAAACCTGTCGTTTTCACTCGTGATAACCACGAGTTATATCAATTGCATTGTTATTGACGTATCGTCATGCCTAATGCGGTGTTATTTCTTGGGATTACAGAATGTCTTCCATATGCAAAAACATGCAACATTGAAGATTTAAATATAAACAAAGTGAATCTGTAGCTGCATCAGCAGGAGAAAACCCTTATTAGCAGCACAAGGCCCTTAATTAACGGCAAGTGACAAATTGCCAACACAACGCAGCACAATACAAGAACTTGAAACAAAAACGGTCAACTCAAAGCATTGTGGTTTAAACCAGTTTAAAGTCTCCAAAACCCCACACTTGACCCAGAACTATTCATAATAAATGCAAATGAACATTATCCTCATAGCGTCGCAATTTAAATTAAACAATAATAAAAAAGGAGAATACTTATTCCAATACAATTTAATTACTTAATGGTTGGATGTAAACCAGAGTAGCAGAATTGCAATTTTTTGAGGCACGATAATTCTAAAACTCAAAATAGTACCGTATATATATTTAATTGTCAAAGTCCATGCATTACACTCTACGTGAAATTAACAATGAATATGGTCTTGTTCAAAGTAAAGTTACGCATTAAGCAAATGTATGTATACTTGCCATATTCTGAAGATGACAGTAAATGGCATCGCTAGTCAGTTGCATAAAACTGGATATCTCTTATCCAGCTGGATAAAGGCACACACGAGGTGCTGCAAGTTAAGACAACCACCAATATTTAACCAAGATTTAATCAACACATAAAATAAAACATTATGACCAAACACTAGTTTACATTTTCTTAAAATAAATGAAATTTGACTCGTTTTATTTCCTCTTGATTGTTTACATTTAAAGACATTTGGTGTCCTAGTTTCCCGTAAAAGGAATGCAAATCCTATGCATGATTTTTGCATGAAAAAAATCGCGTTATTGTGGTCAGTGCAGTGTTTCAATTATGAGGGTCGTCTAATAAACCTATACTAGTATCATAATTGAATAAAGACATTGGTACAACACATTGAGAAAACAAAGGTAATTATACACAAAACAACATGGTTTTCCTATGCAAATTTACTTATTATAGTGGTCAGAAACTTACCAAGTAATTTTTAGTTCGTAAATTGTTGCATGAATTATATATTTTGAACGTCAAATACTGTACAAAACATTTTAGAGACAGCCCTCAAAATGACTTGTCCAGTTTAAGACAAATGACATTACTATTAGAAGTACATTTATTCATGAAAAGCATGCAACTTGTGAAAATCACCACACTAGCAAATAAACAAAGCAAGTGTTTATGAACAGTTTACTTGGAGGATCGGTGTTTTTATTTTAAACGGTATTCAACAATTAAATAGTTTTCTTACGCTGGGTATAAAATAGAAGCTTACACATACAATAATACAATTTTACCAGACATCTAAATGTCTGTTTTTTAATTGTTTAATATAAATTTGAAAATTTTCGACTTAAATGAGGCTTTAATGCATATCTCATGTTTATGTGTGTAACGACACAGTGAATCTGCAAGATGGTTACATTATTACAGTGTACGAATTTAATATCATGAACGGTTTGTAATCCGTTTTTTCATGATAAAAAAGTCTCACAGAAAACACGCTGTACACGTTGTTGTTTTTCGTATTCGTGATTCGTATATACGTTACGTTACACAAACTGAGGGTATATAGCATTTTGCGAGTGTTAACGGTGTGTGTGTTGAGCATGTTGCAGTTTTGCCTTTCGTATGCTACATATATTATTTGTTATCGTTGTGTATGTTACATAAGGCATGTATGGTACATTTTTCAAGTTTTATCAGTTTTATCGCTACGTACGATTTGTTATTGTAACATAGCACATTTTGCAGGTTATCACTGCGAATATACATACACTCAGCAAAAGTTATAATGCACCAAATGGAAATACATGTAAATTGTAAAAGTGTTGTATTTTCTTTATGTATAAGAATTTCAGCTTGAACTGTCAGCTATGAATATTTGAGTTATACGTGCATATGTGTTCATACCAAAATATTTATTGGGAAACATACGAAAGAATTCATTTTGTACCATGGCGCAGATGAACTTCTTATAAATGAAAATTAAAAAAGGAAACAGGAAACGGAAACGATAGTCTAGCTTAGAGACATGTTGATGCTGAGAGTTCCCAGTTTTGTTTTATTTTGTTCTGTTGACAGGTGTGTGTAACAACTTTTAATCAATGGCATCTCTAGTTGCAAATATACAAACGAGTTAATTAATTTCTCACGTATGCGAATCCACGAAACAAAGCCAACCATATGTAAAAAAAAAGTTTGCGATCACATTATTAACCTAGTGAATCCATAACAGCTTTGGACACAATAGTCCATATTTTCCCAACGTCAAGGTCATACAATTTCTGAATGAAGTGGATTTTGTAATGAATCCGGTTTCGTAGTGTTTTGGTAATGGATTTTCTCCTCCTAGATTTAACAATTCAACTCCAGGGCACCAACGCAATCAGGTTTTCGAGTTTAAACGCCGATGTTCTTGGTTCTGTTGACACTCATTTGTTAATAGCAATGTTCAGTAATGACATATCGATTTGCCTGCTGGCCTCCCTTAGGCCACTCCTGCAGTTGCCACTACGGACTTGCAAGTGACTTTGTTACTAGTATGGTGCAACGAATAAGAACCGGAAAAGACAACCAAGAAATTGCGATGCATTGATATCCTAGCCATTTTCATTGGATCGCAAGTGTTTATGTGCGGTCTAGAAGGCGACTGTTGTCTTTTTAGTCCCCTTACCGGTGTTTCACCGGAGGGGACTATAGGTTTGCCCTCCGTTCGTCCGTCCGTCCTTCCGTTATTCCGTCCGTCCGCAAAATATTGTTCCTGCGATAACTAAAAAAGTACTGAAGATACTTCGACGAAACATGGTATACATATAAACAGCAATGTGAGTATTATGCACGACCTTTTATTTTTTACCAGAGGTCAAAGGTCACGTGACTGTTATTAAAAATAGAAATAAATTAAAACAAACTGGATCCTGCGATAACTCAAAAAGTACCGAAGATATTTCGATGAAACTTGGTATACATATAAAAGGCAATGTGAGGATTATGCAGGACCTTTTATTTTTCACTAGAGGTCAAAGGTGACGTGACTGTTACTTAAAAGAGAAATAAACTTAATACTGTAATAATTCAAAAAGAACATAGCATATGATCATGAAACTTGGTAAACAGAATGGACTATTTGATTGCCCTCTGTCAGTTTAGTAATGCAATAACTCAAAATGTAACTCGAATGTCTGGTCAATGTTACTAAAATAGAAAAAACAACAACTTAATATTGCAGTGACAAATGGGATTTTAATATGAAACTTTGTATATCTACAGATAAAGGGCGATTTGTCGGTATTGCACAATGTTTACTTAGTAGGGGTTTTTCACCGGTAGGGGAGTCCTGTATTGCTTGCAATACTATCAAAGCCTTGTTTATTTTATTTTATTTTGTAGATATACTGTATATGTTTATGTATAATACACGTGCTTACGGTCTAAAATAGCCAGCTTTGGTTAAAATCAACCCGAATTTTATTCGACAACATTAGTAGTGATAGTGTTAATTAGTGTTAATTAGTTTAACCGCCAATTATTAAACTGTATTTAGCACAACCGTTTAATAATGCGTCATCATGTACTAAAGTTTATAAAATTCTTGTAATGGAATCGCATGTAAATTATAACGTTAATATGAATACGTGACTATCAACAAGCTTAAAATCATCCAAATGACATTTCTGGTCAAAATAGTATGCTTTACATCTGTTCAAAATTTCTTTACATTTTCTTGATTTGAAGTGACAGATGATACAAAAGAAAATAACATTGCGTTTAGAATGCGATTTGACATTAAAACATATTGGTGATTTTTCATGTTTCAAATATTGTTTTTCAGTGTTTTGTTTCATATTAATACTGGACAGGAAATTGAGCGGGAAATCAATACGAAAATAGTCATAATATAGCAGTACCATTGTAACTCTAGTAATTCAATGACATCACTTCTTGCCACGCGTGGGCTTGCACTTTTATTTTAAAAAATCACCATTTAATATAGGCCACACCAAGTTGAAGTATTGAATATGGGAGTCATGAAACACCAGAGACATCATCAGGAGAGAAACCCTTATTACCATCCACTGGTCATTTATTTGAGGCAAGTGACCAATTGCCTATACAATACAGGACAATACATACAACACAAAACACAAAAGTCTTTTTCATTGGTATTGCCCCAGCGATTTTTTTCTATTTTTTTAGGTGATCTGAGTCTGCACCAAGAAAAAGATCAAACATTGTTGGGTATGATCGGTCGAAATATACGTTTAAAGTTTTACATAGTTTTGTTTAATCGTTTTCTTGGATGCTAGTGTACATTACCGTAAGTATGCATGTAAAGTTGCTTCCTCCAGCATATGTGTACAATTGTAATATGAATTACAATTCAAAGCAAACATGGAATAAAAGTGTTGTCATTATTGTAAATGAAACACATAATATGTTTAAATGTTTGAATTATTAACTTTGTCTAGGTTTTAATAGACTGAATTCGGTTGCATGACAATCTTAATTGACTGATGAACCTTGTTCTTGACATAACCGCATTCTTAGGCTTGATAGCGGTGAAAACAATATGAACATGTGAGTGATTGGACAAACAAATATTTAAACAAAACAGAAAATAGATAAAAGAATACGTGAGCCGATTTAGTTAGTAAGCACCCGAACTGTAGTCTCCTAACCGTTATATTCTTCTTCTTCTTCTTCTTCTTCCTAGGTTGTGCAGGGCCGCAAAACGCAGGCATAGTCGCACCAATGTGATTTTGTACATACGTGAGGGAGGGTTTCGTGTGTTATTTGAAATCAGGGTAAAATAAGTTACAGATTGGTTGGAATTAAATGTTGGGGGTTACAAAGCCAGTCTTGAAGACCTCCATGTTGGGCGCTATGACTAGGTTTGCCGGCATATAGTCCACATGCGATGCCTGATGGGAAGAAGGATACCTGCAATATCTGGATTCTGCAGTAGAGAGGTATGAATCTCATACTGTGGTCTCTCGTTGGTGGCCGCTTCCGATTGTTTGCGTCTTTGTTGGAGACTCTCCCATCCCAGTGACTCTATCATGCTTTTTCTGTGATAATTCCCAGAGACAAATCTTGTAGCTCTGCGTTGGACCATTTCAATAGCGTCGGTCTTGAATTTGGTGCGAGGGTCCAAGACTGAGGACGCACACTCAAGTTGAGGCCTGACAAGAGACTTGTAGCAGGTTTCCTTGGTTGAGCGTGTGAATGATGACAAGTTGCGGCAAAGGAATGCTTAAGGTGTTGTTGTCGGCCTTCCTTTTTATCATGTCGATTCTGGCATTCCTGAACATGTTTGGTGTCAGTATGGAACCAAGGTACTTTGCTTGCTTCGTTTTTTTTAGAGTATGGTCAAGGATGGAGTAGGACGCCTCATGGTTTTTCCGCTTGTTTTAGATGCGCAAGACTTCGCACTTGTCTGCGTTGAACTCCATCAGCCAGTTCCTCTCACATTCCTGCAGCCTGTTGAGGTCTTCCTGCAGAGCTTGGGCGTCTGATGGTGCCTTGATCACTCTGTATAGTAGAGAGTGGTCAGCGAAGAGGCGGCAGCTTGACGATACACAGTCAAGAAGATCGTTGATGTAGGCCAGGAATAGGAGAGGACCAAGGACCGTGCCCTGAGGGACGCCAGATGTAACAGGCGCTGCTGTAGAGGAGACTCCTTCTAACGTCACTTACTGAGTGCGGTGGCTAAGAAAGTCTCTGATCCATGACAGTGTGTTACTGCGTACTCCATAGTGGTGAATTTTAGAGAGAAGACGTTTGTGTGGCACTTTTTCGAGTAGGATGGCGTCTATCTGTTGGGATTTGTCTAAGTCTGTTGTGAGATCGTTAACTGCTGTTAAAAGCTGAGTTTCGCAGAAGCGTTGCTTTCGAAATCCGTGTTGGTAGTCACTGATGATCTTGTGTTTTTCAAAGAATTAAGTTGATCAGGTTAATTAGGATGATGTGTTCTAGCAGTTTGCAAGTGATGGAGGTAAGGGAGACAGGTCTATAGTTGGAGGAGTTGATTTTATCGCCTTTCTTGTTGATTGGCGTAACGTTTTTTGTTCGCTAGTCGTCTGGGATTTTCCCTTGGTGCAGTGACGCTTGGAAGATCAGAGTGAGGGCAGGGGCAAGCGGGTGTGCCATCCCTCCAAGGAAGTGCGAGGAGATGGAGTCTGGGGCAAGCGGGTGTGCCATCTCTCCAAGGAAGTGCGAGGAGATGGAGTCTGGGGCAAGCGGGTGTGCCATCTCTCCAAGGAAGTGCGAGGAGATGGAGTCTGGCCCTGTAGCTTTGTGAGGGTCAAGGCCTCGGAGCAGCTTCAATACACCATTGACTGTAACATGGATGATTGGGGCATCTGGGATTGGTATTCTCCGGTATACTGGCGAAAACTGGTCGTTGATATGATCTAGTACTACAAATATGATGGCTTTGTTGATTTATTTATTTTGTTGCCAAGTCGGTTTATGGCTATTCATATTAATGCCACATATTAATTATGTGTAGCTTCTGAAAATAACATTTGTAGATTGTACAGATAGAACCTAATATTAAGTATGATTGACCTAAACCATTGTTCACAACCACTAAGTCATATTTTGTACAGCTCTGCTCTCTCTATGCATTACATTTACAAATCTACAAAATAATATTTCATATTAAAAATGTCGATTCTTTTGGTTTGTCAATACCCCATTATAATAATAATCCGTTTGTATTAGTTAATATTTATTAAAATAAATAAATAAATAATAATCAAGACCCTTCTCCGCAAAATACGTATGTGTATTTGTATTTTCGTTTGATGTCCTTCCGCGCCGAAGCTGCATTATGTGAGGACCCGGGGTGTGTCTCAAGACACCTAATTTACTTTTCGACTCATCTAAAGTTGGCACGAATTTTGAAACAAAGATGTAATTTTCAGCTATCTATCTTTTGCATAAATATATTTTTTAATGTTTATGTGGTCTTGTGCTGTGGGAGCAGTCGGAGTACCCGGAGGAAACGCCACCTGTCCGGTATGGTGACCACCAACCAAACTCACATGTATGCGCCGAGTTGGTAACGAACCAGGGCAGCCTAGAGTGTATTGACAACTGCGCTAGCCGGAGAGCCTTCTCCGCAAAATACATATGCCTGTGATCTATTTATAGCCCACCAAGGTTACAAACAAACAGACAAGGAAGGTACGTAATTTGCTTCGCTCTTTTAATCGTTAATCGTTACATTTGATAGTTTCTATGCTTGTTAAGTTGGAAATTAAAAGAAATTACGTTTTCTTATGTGGACTGTTAATTTTTACATAATTTTGTTGCTAATATCGTCGATTTTTAACTTTTAGAGCATAACAAGATATTTATGCGAAATTTTGCTAAAACCGGAATTTTCCGGTTTGGTGATAACGTGTTAAACTGCGGCTGCCATACTGCCGTTCTGCGGGCTGCAAACATAATCAGCTGATTTAGTAAATGAATATGACTCCACTATTTTGATGTCTAGACCATATCACAAGGACCACAATGGAAAAAGAGTTATTTTATAGCTACACCCAAATGTTTTTTTTAAGTTATCACAAGGACCACAATGGAAAAAGAGTTATTTTAACTATATTTTTGTGTAATCCTTGACATATAATGTTGATTGACATGGTACAGTAATACAATGTATGCTCTGTTCTTTAGAAACGGTTCCTCTTAATGACCCCATGAAATCGTATCACTTAAAATAGGTTTGACCATACTCATTTTTAAAACATATTAAATACAAACAAAATATCTAACTTAATTCCAGACTACAAATTATGTAAAATATGACTTGATAAACAAATAACAGCACTCAGAACCATTGAACCATAACGATCTCCCATAAAAAAAACAAGCGTCTTTCGATACCGTTTCTTGTCTTTGTTTGGGTTATGATGTCATCTAAGGCTGGTGCACGCGCAATTGTTCTTTACAAACATTTAGAGCTATCTATTTTAATCTCAATTTTAAGTAAATACTTTTCAGTTTAAGTTCTAAAAATCTAGTGAATATCAATGGAAAAGGGGTACTGCTGTTAAACACAAGACCAGAATTGAAAGTAGCACATTAAAAGAATGCTTAGTTTGCCGATTTAGCATGATTTTGTGGCTTTGTTTACTGAAAAAGGATGTCTGCATAAAAAGCATAAATTTCTGGATTGTCAGGTTACCAAACATGCTGTTATTCTAGAGCATCTTGTGAAAAAAACAATATCTAAAATAGAACGGAATCGAAAGAATAAGGGATATTACACAAAGTCTTTAGCCAGAGTTCACCTGTACCTCTATTCCTTATTTCTGAATATTATGACTGCAAACATTTACTCAAACCGTAACAGCACACCATCGAAAATGACAGCTCTTGCGTACTACAATAGTATTTTAATACACTTGTAACCAACCTTAGAAATCAGAATTGTTTTTTAATGACCATCCTTACTAATTTACTGAATTTGACAGTAACAGCCCACCGTACAATTCACCAGAAATTGGAATAAAATATTTACTGTTTCAATCCTAAAAGTAAATAGCCAGAACTTGATATTCTCTACAAACTAAATGTCATGTTATGTCTGTCAATATTTACAAACTATCAACAGTCTTATTATAAATAAAAATAAGAAAATATCACAGAATCAATGAAACCAATAATAATGTACAGTTGTTTTACATTCTATTACCAGCAAAATGTGCGAACGTCACATACAGGTCAAGTAAATTAATTATTTGTATAGTCTGTAGCTGACAAGTACAGATGCCCTAGTCCAATAATTAAATCAGAAATATCTGAACTGGCTGAAGCAAAATTTGACCTACTTGTTGGACAACTTTACTTTGGTAAATTTTGTCAACAAGTACCAGATGGTAAATGTGCTCAGTAAAATTAATACATCAAAATCCAACCCTCACATCGGAAAATTACATTTTGATAATTTTTACCCTTGTAAATGATACCAAACAACACTATAAACTTTCCCGATTGGTAATTAGATACTAGTAAAAATGACCTCCCTAATATAACTCCCTATTGGTCTTGACGTATAACTATTACACTCAACTTCCCTCCCAGCTGGCAAAAAAACTCAAGAATTCACCCTTTTCCCCAATTGTGCTTGAAATTACTTGAACAATTTACTTATAGGCTAGTGTTTAATCTAGAAGAGCAGAGCGCCTTGGTGCTCGATTTGGAATAGGGGCATTTTGTGCGCGACGGAACTGTTAGAAAGGACACATTAGATTTAAATAGTTTTTTCTTGAATTATTACTGACTGATTCCTTTTGTATATTAAGTCAATTTATTAACACATTTTAATTTTTCAACATTATATGTTCTTCTTTTATTAAGTTATATTAATCGCAAAGATCAGAAAAATTATTCGGATTGAAATGATTTATCCGAATATGTTTGCCCGAAATTATAGCTCGTTCTAAAATTATTTTTTTCATGGATTTTTGGTTATTATTGGAAAAAATATTGTATACACATGTATTTTTTCATAGTTATGAATAAAGACCACATTGAGTCTACATTCATTCTGCCCTTTGTTGTCATGTTTATCATAAAAGTTCACAAAACAAAAACATGTTAGAAATTGCATGTGAAAACCAGGCTGTTAAAAGCAGACAATTTAAGCTCATTTTTAAAACAAATCAGCATGATGTTATTGTATCTGGACACAAACTCGTACGCTGACTGCCCCCTACAGCTGATCTTATCAGTTGGTCACAGATTAGTTTATAATAACATGCCATCACAAAGGACTCTCGTTAACAATCATTACACTCTATAGATAAGAGGGCACGAGGCGCTACTTGCCTTTGAAAAGGCCAGGGTGGCGGATCAATAAGGCCAGGACTTTTTGATTTTACGGTTTACAAAACCGGCAAACGTAAATTTTCCGAAAGTGAAAAAAAAAAAAAATATATATATATATATATATATAATAATTATGATTTTTTTTTTACCAGTGGGGGACGAAACGTTCAAATTTTCGAAATATTTTGAGTACGAATATAATAATTTGTTTTTGACGGTATCACACTGTGATTGCCGATCGAGATCAACAAATTGTTCCTGAATTTCACGGACAATTTTTTTAAGCAAGGCATCCGCCGTTGTTTATGTACATGTATGCCATGTAAAACCCGTGTTTTCTACAAAAGAGTGCGAAATGTCTGCTGAAACACGACGTCACGTTCCACGCATGGAAAGCGTGCGTGTACCGATCATGTGCTTTAGATACATACAGGTCTTTAACATTTGACAAGCAGGCACGATGTGCACGAGGAAATTTTCCCGCCGTTTTTGCGGGAACAAAGCATGTATATAATATAAATATATTTTAGTCAAGATCTTTACAATTCACCAATTATTCAGTCATTACTTTGTTCAACAGCTGTAACGATTAAAACTGTGTTCAAATACTAAATACATGCCTATATGTTGAATAAAAGAGTCTCCATCAGTAGATCGAGTGTAACCTAAAGAATCGAGAACGACGAGAATAGTGGGTTTGGACATGACGTCACAGTGTGAATGTGATGCGCATTGGACATAAACATCCGGACAAAATCATTATCGTAAATCGGGTATTTTCGACGTAGGGGTATTTTCGACGATTGCGCATTTTCCAGTGTAAACACGAGTATTGCGCATGCTCGGCGGAAATCGCGTGTTATTTACATTGTTGTCACACAGGATCATTTAAGTTTTCAGTAATTTCCGATTGATACAAAAAGTTGAAAGTTCGTCTGCTTTACACACCGTGCATACATAGTAGTCACGTGATGTTTATGTACAGTCGTAGTATACTGTTCAACATAAAAATGGTGTCGTTATTTTAAGCAATCATTACACACACAAAAACTTTTGTTCACTTTTGTTAGAGTTTTTAAGACATCTATAAATAAATTTCTTGTAGTCAAAAGGTTCCACGAGAGGCTGTTATCGAAAGTATAGTGCATATGACCTCACAGATGCCTATAATGCTGTTCTGGAGAAGGGCTGCCAAGATGTATGCTGTGCCCATTAGCACATTAAAAGACCGGGTCCAGGGCAGGGTATCAATAGACACAGTAAGATCTGGGCCCTCAACTGTTTTCTTCCATGAACAAGAGGCATTCTTAGCCAACCATCTAAAGACCATGGCTGAAGTGGGATACGGGTACTCCATACAAGAAACCATCAACCTGGCTTCTGACTATGCTAGTTATCTAGGTTTAAGATCAGCCACACAGTCATTAGGTTTTCATTGGTTTTATGCATTCTTGTCCAGATGGCCAGATTTGAAGTTGGTCAAGCTCAGGAGTCTGGAGATAGCCAGAGCAAAATCAGCCTCTAAAAGTAAAATTGACACTTATTTCAAAGAACTTCAAAACATCTTGGAAAAATATGATTTAGTAAATAAACCAGAACGCATCTTTAACATTGATGAAAAAGGATTAAACTGTGAACATAAACCTCCAAAGATTGTAGCTGGTAAATTGTACAAAGCTCAGGCAACCACAACTGGAAAATCAAAAAATGTCACCTTGATCGGATGTGTAAACGGTGTGGGCCAACAAGTACCCCCGTATTTTGTATTTCCAGGCAAGCGGATGCTGGACTCGTTACAGCAAGGAGCTTCACCAGGTGCCACTGGCACTATCTCAGAATCTGGAAGGTCAAATTCACTTGTATTTGAAAAATACATTAAAGAACATTTGATAAAATATCTTCCCTCTAGAAATGATGGACATGTACTTATTCTTTATGATGGACATAAAAGTCATGTTACATTGTCTTTAATTGATTGGGCCATTCGGGAAAAACATTGTACTTTTTGTTTTGCCACCCCATTGTAGCGACATACTGCAACCCTTAGATGTCAGTTGCTATGGTCCGCTTGAGCAGGCGTGGAACTCGGCTTGTCATAAGCACATGCGAGAAAGGGGTGGTAATGTCATCATAAGATTTGATGTTTGTGGAATTGCTTGCAAAGTGTACACCAGCACACTGACAACTTTGAATGTCCAGGCAGCATTTAAAAAATCAGGGGTGTACTCATTTAATCCAAATGTTGTAAGCCCTTCAACTGTAGCACCATCCACTGTTTTTCAGAACAATTAAGCAAGTCAGTCTGCTAGTGAAGCAACACAACAAACACCTGTTGATTTATTCTTTGAAGCTAAAGATGGGCAAATTTTAAAACAGGTAAACATCGCAAAACCAAGGAAAACACTTAGCTAAGTTGTTGGTGGCAAGGCAATTACAGAATCTTCAGTCGTTAACGCAGTTAAATTTCATTTTGCTTCACAAAACGAAAAAACAAATCAAATTGCTCAGAAGTCATTACATGATATTGACAATGCATCGACTGTTCCCAGCACCTCTGGCATTCAGCGAAAAAGAAAACAGCCACCTATTGAGCAGTTGGATAGCTCTGACTCAGATGACAGTGACATTCCTGACTCTGACGAGTGCATAATGTGCAAAAAGTTCTACCCTCCTAACAATAACAAAACTATCTCACATTAACATTGTCAAGTGGAGTTGCTGTGATTTGTGCCATGGATGGGTACATCTGGCTTTCTGTTCACCCATTAAAGTATTGAGATTAGGTGATACCTTCCATTGTCCTGGGTGTAAATCAGAAGAGTAATGAAATAGTGTTCAACACATGTAAATACAACTGTAAATATGTTTAAGTTTATATACAAAAAATAGCAACACATTTTAAATACACTTTGAATAGTTCGAGGTTTTATTTTGACAGTTCTGCTAAACTTGTTTGAACAGTATAGTGCAGTGGATTGTGAGTGGAGTGCGACCGTCGAAAATAACCCACGTGACTTGCAGAACATAACCAGTGAGTGTCAGCCATTTTTGCATAATGTAAACAAACATACAAGGTTTAGCAGTTTCTTAAAATAGTATTCAAAATAGATTTTTTTCTAGAAGCATACATTGGTTTTGTGTGTTTAACCTACATTAATGTTGCTATTTGTTTGAAAAACATTGCATCGTCGAAAATACCCGACACGAGGATTTCAGTTTCGCAACAACAATGATGCTTTTGCTTTTAAAAGGCTAGAGGTATGACGTTCAAACGGTGATGTTTCATTTATTTCATTTCGTTTAAACTTGTACAAAAAACTGAAAACATCTTAGCCTTAATTTTAATAGCTAAAACGCACCAGATAACGTCATTTGACACAAATTTGACGTACGGAGGGGATACCCCTCCCTAACCCACCCCTCTCGGGACGGGGACGCCTAAAAAAATCCTGTGGAAGGCACTGGATGTATATTTTCAAGTGGCATTTAAAACAAATAATATCATTTGGGGACAGACAGCTTTGTCTCGTATAAACTTAAAAGAGAAAATCATGGTTGCATTTTGTTGATGATATATATTTTCGCGACACAATAAGAATTTCGTATTTGCCTTGTATTTGTTTCTGTCACTATTGTAATGCAATAATTTAACACACACTAGCAGTTCAGTTTCTATCTGATAAATTTCATATATACATGAAGATTTAGCATTTACACAGAGTTGAATATTTGGTTTCTCATTTTTAATAAGAATTAAGACTTAATAAGAATCCAAACAATTAACGTCATATTATTTGGACTTTTCTCTTGATATAGTTAAATTTAATATGTTTTTCGAGACATCACAGCAATTATTTTCAAAATTTGCGTTGTGTGGTTAGATTAAGCTCGTTTTGCAAGGTCTGTGTGCGGGCAGTTGTGGATTCCAGTCCTGCACAGGTTAACTTGTCTTCTGTTAAAAAGGCATCTCACTTTACATTTTGTAAATCCATACAAGTATACAACTTTGTGGTAAAATCAATTTTAATGATGCTGTTAAAATATATGCAGGCATCTATTACACTTATTTACTCTGTAAAATTCATAAATACAAATGGTTAAACTGCATATGAAACATTGGTGTAATAAAACAGTTTATACCATGTTTGACGTCTTATTCTAACTTCACATAATAGTGTGTTTTAGTGTTGATATTGTTATTAATTATAAATTGCTAACTGGAAATCGTTCATTGTGTTAAGATTTGAACACTTTTTTTGTATTTTTTTTTTCGACCTGCCAGTGGACATGTTCCCCAAACAATTTTGTAAACCAGAAAATAAAAAATGACTGGCCTAAAGGGGCATGGTGTGGCACCTTGCTGATTAGGTCTGGATAAAACACTATAGGCAGCACATTAAGCACATTTTTCAGACATTCCTTAGCCTCCACAGTCTCTGGGATAGAAAAGCCCCAATTAGACGACTTCTGTGTAGACAGGCACCGGACAGAGAAGCCCTGGTTGTTGTCCTCGCCACTGGATGGAACGGCCATTAAAGACTTCACATGGCAGACAGAGAAGCCCAGTCTTCTCTGATGTTTTTCACCACAACGGTCGAGCTGAAATTGTCTGGGACAGAAAAGCCCACAATGCTTTCAATTCGCAGAGTTTGTTGCTACCTGGTCGCCATTAAAGTTATACAATGTACAACTCGAAGTCTTTATACTTTGATAAAACACTGGTTTATTCAGGATAAAATTCAGAGCTCTGTTCTCGATCGGCCAGTCGTCTCCTGAATGTCGAGTTGTGTGTCCCGCCGAATGACGTCACCTCCGGTCGTCGCCTAAACCCCGTTCATCGTCCGGTTGTGCTAAATCCCGACTCACAACAATGGCAATATTAATGCATACTTATTTATTATTTGTATGTATGTTTTAATATTTTACTTGCCATGTAAATTGTTCATTTTATGTTCAAATAAATATATCTATCTATCAATGCTGTCTGTTTTATTAATCCTAGAATTAACATTTCACCTTACTTACCCTAAAAATTAGTTAGTAATAAATACTGGTGTATACTTTTTTATAATAATTTATTATAATATTATTTAATATGACATATAACGGTAAATAAATATCGCCACATCAGACAGACCATGATGGGCTTGACAGTTACCAAATCTTGTGAAAGTAACATAGCAATGATAGCAAATGAGAAATGGGTCATGAATAATTTAAATTAAATCATTTATGGGAAGAATTCAAAACCATAGACCAGGAAATACAACTAGTAGTAGTACCAGTGACGCCTTTATTGTTGGCCCCTGCTATATAGGGTGAAAACCCCTGGTTCCTGTTAATGTCGGTCATATTCAAAGATCTAGGATCACAAAAGGTACAGGGTGCTGCTAAATAGGAGCAGGGTGGAAATCCAGACCAGTCTGTTGACATTTTCTAGACATTTGCTTAACCCAGGGTATTTATTAGTATAATGCTCGTAAATAAGGTTTTTAAGCATAGTCTGTTCATTTGCCATTAAATATTTGCAAAAATATATTAAATTTTATAAGATATTCAACATTTCTGTGTTGACCAGCCCAGATGGGCAACAGGGGGGATTTAAAAAGGAGCAGGGTGCAGCACCGTGCTATTTTGCCCTAGATCTTTCCCTACTTCAAATCATTCTACTTGTTTGCCGTAGTTTACACACAAACTAGCATAATGTATGTATGTTAATTCACGATCCAAAGCAATGTACACTAATTTTCCAACAATTTCTGGACAGAAGCTGAAATCATTAATAGCAAACTTCAGAATGGAGTATAGTTCTTTAACATTGTCCTTAATTTGGTCTTTAATTACTTCATACACATTATTACACCCCCCTGCTGTGGAGTAGTTTACTAACGCCATTGCAATATATCAAATTAATATATATCCAAGGTTTAACTATAGTTAGTGCACAGTTTGAGATTGAACAGCTGATGATGACACTTATAATTTAAGATGTTCCTAATGACTCACATTGAAAGGTATCTGCATTTAAGAGTTATTTTCCAGTATGTTTTCTTCACTGATTTGTTCATTACAAATAGAACAATTATGCAACCCCCCTCCCAGGCCCTGGTCTAACATTGTCAAGAGAGAGCCCAATAAAGTACAACATATATATTAAAAGTTCTCACTTATTTCTCTAGGTGCCGTGTATAATGCCAGTTGAGGGCGAGACTGACTGTCGTGGAAATTTGTCATTGGCTGGCTGCGTCGAGAACCTTTGGGGCAGGAAGGCTCACACGGATATCACCTTTCAGTTTCCCAATGATGGGGAGAAAACCAGTACTGGACACAGGTGAGTGAGCAGTGAGGGGAATATACATTGTCTGTTGAAATATCTCTGATCATAAAAGGCACAGAATGCTGCTTAAAAGGACTGGGGCAATGGGGGAACCCAACCAATTCTTTAAGTCAAATAATTTGGCAAATCCAGAGTTTTATCTCATTTTAATGCTTCTAGTTAAGGTTTTAAAACTCAGCATTTTCATCAATAAGTAAATATTTGCAATCATATATTTTCAAAGATATTGAACATTCCTCAGGATACCAGCAGAGGGGCAGCACCCCACTCAGCGATATCACTCGATATTTTCCTATTATTATTTGTTGCCTCACTTGGATGAATGATTCTTTGACAACATTTCTCTGATGTCATTGATAATCTGTCATTATGGTCCGTTTCATTGCTAATATAAAGAAAAGCCATTTGAGTATTCTTGTATATATAGGCCAGTGACATTTGACTAGTGGCACCGTAAAACTGTACTGTGTTTCAGTCGCACAAAACACACAAAACAACAGCAAAAAGCTATTACAGTGGGGCAATTCATCCGCGATTCACAATATCACAGATTACCTTTTATAAGACACACTTCTAACAACACTTCTAATGTATAAATATATCTTACCAGCAACCTGTGATTTGTTAACTTAATTGCCTTACATGAACCTGGACATATTCTCTTTCCTTGCAGGCTAATTCTTGCACTGCGCAGTGCTGTCTTTGAAGCTATGTTCTTTGGCCCTCTGGCGAATGTTCAAGACTTCGTCGTTATAGAGGACGTGGACAAAGACACATTTGATTGTTTACTAAGGTACTGAGTGTTTGTATCACATGTCATCGTAACTCACAGCTGAACTTTGTTGTCATAAATTCGCAGAGAAATCAAATTGACTTTCAGGTACTGTATAACTTTTTATTTGCGATGTTTGTATTTTCGCTTATATTGGCGATTTTATTTCCAGCGCAAATAAATGTGTTATAAATGTGTTACAAATCTGAAAAGGTGTTCAAATGTGTGAAAACAACATACTCTTACTTTTCGTTGTCGTTGTTCACACTTAGCCATAACAAAAACAATTGCGACGGTACTTACATTTAAATTTATAATCATAGATGGGATAACTTGATCCAATAAATAACATTATTTTTACTTTATGGTAGGATAACAGTTGTGGCAGTTGATACTAATTTTTATATTTGGTCAATCTACTTTCAGTTTTAAATTCGCTTCATGAGGATGATGCGAATTTAAGAACACGCGAATTAAAAATACTGATCGTTTTTGGAGAAAATCTAGAAAAAATCGTCCTCGCCAATTTAAAGCATACTACAGTATCACTAATCAGAAGTTTGACACATCAAAAAATTCAGGCTGTTTAAAGGTATTCAGTCAAAATGTTCAATAAATTGTTCTTAACAACAGCAGTTGTGGATACAATACTTAATTGTAAACAAAGGATAAATTACTGAATTAAGTCGTTAAAACCCGAGAAAAGAATTGTCAAGATGCTTCAGTGTGTGTGTGTCATACATGTACCTGAAACTTTGAAATAAGCAAGTTGAGATAAAAAAAAGTTCAGCTGTATAATGGTGATCATGACAGCTGTATAATGGTGATATGACATTCATTAGCATTGAAATCAAATAATTAAATTGTTGTTTTAACTATAAGAAAAGGGGATGTCGTGGAAAAACTGGGCTTAATGCATGTGCGTCAAGTGTCGTCCCGGATTAGCCTATGGAGTCCGCAACAAAGGCTAATCGGGGATGGCACTTTCCGCTACAGTGGATTTATGTATTGAAGAAACAGAAAATACAATTAAAGCGGAAATTGTTGTCCTGGATTAGCCTTTGTGGACTGCACAGGCTGATCCGGGACGACACTTTACGCACATGCATTAAGTCTGGTTTTCCCACGACAGGCCTCATATATATTACTGTAATTTGATATGGGATATATGTCATGTAAAGATTACTGCAGGCCCACAATGTATTTGTGCTGTAGCTGGAATTGAACTCGAGATGTGTTTTACTTTCAGCTACATTTATACAGACCGAGTAACGGTCAATGGAGACACCGTCCTGAAGTGTCTTTTTGCTGCTAAGAAGTACTGTCTGGACGGACTCATGTCGATTTGCAACAAGTATCTCACAGAGTCAGTGGCAGCTGACACAGTCTGCACGATCTATGAACAGGCCAAGTTCTTTGATATGGTGGATCTGTCCAACCAGTGCCGCAGTTACATCATCACCAACTCGGGCTCCGTTTTTCTTGAGGAGGACTTCACCAACCTGACACGGGAAAGTCTGATCGACATCCTCTCTGACGAGAACCTGAGAAGTTCCGAGCTCGTTCACTTCAAGGCCGCATGTCGCTGGGCCATGGCAGCGTGTGAAAAAAGGGATAAAGATGTTACACCTGAGAATATGAGACACGTCCTTGGTGAAGCTCTCAAATGTATCCGCTTCCCGCTGGTGTCTCCGGAAGATTTCACGAAGTATGTCTCCCAGTCAGACATCTTGACATCGTCGGAGCAGGTGCTGCTATTCCGCCATTTCATTATGAAAGGTTTCCCAAGCAAGGAGTGTGAGTATTCTGCATTACCCAGAGAATGCACACGTCTGGTGGTCCCCATGCCAAACCTGGATGGTGACAGAGAAATTAAAAATAACCAAGTGGTCATTAAGATCGAAACGAGTCACGATCTTCACCTTGTTTCCTTCTCGATGCCAAAGCAGGAAGAAATTCTGTCCGTTTCAATTGTGGGTGAAAATGACAGAGAGATTCAGGCGAAATCGCCAGTTTTCAAGAAGGATTCCTCTTCATTTGTGTTTGATCCGCCACTACTGCTGCGCTCAAAGTTTGCGCAACTACAGGTCAACCTCAATCGTGTACATAAGGTGAGGAATGTCCACAATCCCAACCTTGGAAGTAACGAGAGCCTGACGTTCTTCGAAGACCTTCAGATTTCACATTTCAGGGTGAAGAACCGTGTCTATAATTTTGGGGAAGTAACAGTAAGTGTGACCATGGCTCCAGCTAAGTTGAAGGAGTTGGTGTTTAAAAGGGGGTCCCGGTAACCAAAGGCGACCTACTGATGTGTGTTTGTTACGACCACAAATGATTGTACCGATAGAAAATCAGGGCTCAACCTGGGTGGAAAATAACTTTGTAAAAATCTTTTTGTGATTTTTTCGCTATAAATAACAATGAGATGAATTTTATGGTAAGGGCAATCAGGTGAAATACGGACAGTTTTACAAGGGCTCCCCATATCAGTACATTGCGCCTTGCCCTGTAGTATATCTCCATATGGAGATGACATAATCGGGGAAACCCTGTCTTCCTCGGATTTTATGGTTGATTTCATTGAGCTTTCTTTATTCGAAAATATTTCAACCACATCAGAAATAAGGCCACCCAAAACCAGGTAAATTCGGACAGAGTAGGGAAAATACAGACGGTACTAGTTTTGCAAATGCCAATTACATTGGGAAACTACAGACACCATTTTATAAATAGGTTGCTCCCATCATGCAAGATTTACAAAAACCCATGCAGTGTATTTTTAGACATGTAAAACCCCAAACAATACTCTTCTAAAATAAGTCAAAATCATTACAAGAAACTTGAAAACATGTAGAAAATTCTGTCTACTAATGCATATTGTCTGTAGTTACCAGCTGTGCGCTTTACATCGGATTGACCCTACTAATTTTTTACAACTTTTGTGGGAACTATTGTCTATATCACTGACTTGAACGTTCTCTGCTGTTTGTGATATAAACATCAGCGTACCTCTGTTATCACTTGTTAATTCGGAAAATTGTTCAATTTTTATTGAACTTTGGTGAACATTTCAAAACAAATGTCCTTTTTGAAATGCAATGATTTCTGTTAACAAAATGGTAAAAAAGACAAATGTTCATTATGTACTAGTTTAAAAACATTGTAAAAAATACCGTGATAATTAGTGATTATTTAGCATAATTTCATGTGTGAGAAAAATTATGATTTTAAGGCCAAGGATAAGATTTCACTTAAGATATGTTTGGAATCCGACCTCAGGAGCCGGTACGACCTCAGGAGCCGGTTGCTCTAAGTGTGCTAAGGGACATTGGTGTTAAGTAGTTAATAGTCAGTTTTAAAAAAACACTGTCAAATATTTTCTCTGAATTTATGGGGACATTTTTTGAGATAATCTAAAATTTCAATGTTATAAATTTTGATTTATTGAAGTCTATTTTCCTTCAGAAATTAATAAGATCTGTATTAAGAGCAATAATCGAACATGTTTTATGAATTTTATTGGTACAGTTTGTTCAGAGAAAGCTAATATTTCAATCTTATGAATTTGATTTGAGGTGCGTCGTGGGAAAACCGGACTTAATGCATGTGAGTAAAGTGTCGTCCCTGATCAGCCTGTGCAGTCTGCACAGGCTGATCCGGGACGGCACTTTCCGCTTTTATGGTATTTTCTGTTTCAAGAAGGTCTCTTCTAAACATAAATCAACTGTAGGCGGAAAGTGCTGTCCTGGATTAGCCTGTGCGGACTGCAAAGGCTAATCCGGGACAACACTTAACGCACATGCATTACGACCGGTTTTCTCACGCCACGCCACATGTATAGAAGTAAGTTTGTGAAAATGTTCATGGCTATTATTGTAATTCAATGCTTTCAGCAATTCTGTCCAGGGCCCCTATTCACAAAGCTCTTGAGGGAAAACTTCTTAAAATTCCTGAAGTGTCTGTCTGTTTCATGTATCGGTCTTTAAACATTCAAATGTTGTAAATTTGTAAAAATTGCTTATATGTTTCCTATTGCAGCCTTCTTTGTACAGAAATAATTGGATTTCACATAGAAAATTTGATCTGAAATTTTCACTTAAGTACAACTTAAGATTTCCCTTAGGAAGTATGTATGGATGTCAGGGCATGTCAGAGGGGCACTTGTGTCAGTTGTAAATGATAATTAAGCACATGTTAAATGCAAATGTTCTTTGAGAATTGATATGTTTAAAGGTAATATTTTTTCAGTATTCCATATTATAAAAAAATAAATCTAGAAAATGTGTGACTGTGTATAACTATACTACAGCTACTTATGCAGATGTTTCCTGCTATGTTTCCTGCTCGCTGTTTTTACATTGTATTTGTTGATAAATATAGCATTGTATAGAATATTATAGCTTTATATCAGCTGTACTAAAATGTTGTCCAAATAACATGGCTGTTGACAGAGCAATAGATAAGGATTTTGCTACCACCGAGTAATACCCCAAACAGTATTCCGATAATTAAGATTTTAAAGTTATTGAAATTACATTACCCTATCAACTCAGAAATACCAAATTCAGTAAAGCAACCATAACATACAAATGGTGTGCAACTTTTCCTTTATTGTATTACTTTCTAAAAAACTTCCAAACCAATTGCCTTGCAGTAAGCAGCCATGCATGAAAGATGCAAAGGCAATACTACTAAGCCACCACACTACTACTAAGTCACTACAATACTACTAAGTCACCACAATACCACCAAGTCGCCACACTACTACTAAGTCACCACAATACTACTAAGTCACAACAATACTACTAAGTCGCCACACTACTACTAAGTCACCACAATACTACTAAGTCACCACACTACTACTAAGTCACCACAATACTACTAAGTCACCACAATACTACTAGGTCACGTGACAGATATACCTTGCAAACGTTTCTAGTATTTTTCACTTTATGAATCAAATTTTGACTTAGTGCATAACATTATTAATATTAATAATCACTAGTCAAATTTTAATGGGATTGAGTGTCACTAGTTAAATTTTAATGGGATTGAGTGAAGGACGTTTCAGAATTAGGTATTTTATGCAAATATGCACCTTATCTGTTGCTCAGGGCATTACGCCCTTTTTTCCCATGACACGCCTCAAATTGTGTTTTGTTATTTAACTCGAGTGTCAAGTTGATTCTTGGACTAAACATTCTCAGAACAGAATTTTGTATTGCACAGGTTGCTAGGGAATAATTTTTGTATGAATTTGATTATATTAAATTATTTTGTTCTCCTTCCTGAATAAATAACTAATGATGAATTGGTCCTCTTTATTTTATTTAATGCTATTATGTTTACTGCTTAAAAGAAGCTAATAATTTATAATTTTACCTGGCATTGGTAATTTTGACAAAAAGACACCATTATAATGTATATAATGTACATATTGTTCGTTAACCTGTCGTCAGTCGTCCGATAGTTTTTTTCAGTCGCCTGTATAGATATTTATTAGTTGGGGTCTTTTCTTCTGTGTTAAGTGCACTACATATAACTTGTGTTAATTTGCTATTTTGAATATTGTTAATAAAGAACGTAAAATTATTGTTATTTTTTTTTATTTATAACTCATTAACTGCAGGAAATAGACAGTGTCAGGTGTTTACTCCTGAAACGTGAGCCCCACACAATAGACGGTGCCAGGTGTTTACTCCTGAAACATGAGCCCCACACAAGCTTTGTTAGATTACTTTCCATTCCCTAAGGGTTCGTACAGATCTGGAAGTCATGGAAAATGGTCTTAGTCTGGAAAAATCATAGAATATTAATAATTTGGATTTTATCATAGAAAAATCATGGAAATTAACAAACTTGCCATGGAAAATTGGAAAGTATCCTTGAATATGCCTGTTAAGCGCATAAACATGATCGAATCCATTGAAATAATTAAAGTAAAACAAACAATCTTGAAATCAAGAGGGTAATGAAACAGATAGGCAGCGCTACAAGCATTTCTATTCTATTCTACAGGGCGCGAGTCAGCCTAGATAAATAATTGTAATATTATGTAGATCAAATACAATGTGGATATTGGTGTACTATTTTGACTTTAGTATGTCTGAATTGCATCATGGAAAACTGAGCTATGTCATGAAAAAATAATGGAATTTTTATTTCAGTTTTGAGTTTGGGGCCTGTATTCAAAAAGCGCCTTATGGAAAACTAAATTCCTTAAATCTATAAAATTCCTTAAGTCTACTTCTGTTTTATGTATTGGTCTTTAAACATACAAATGTTGTAAACTTGAAAATTTTGCTTATATGTTCAGTATTGCAGCCTTCTTTGTACAGAAATCATTGGATGTCACATATAAAATTTCATCTGAACTTTTCACTTAAGTACAGCTTAATTCACATATCAGTAACGTTATGATCGTGATAAATGTTATTTAGATATATTGCACAGGCTAATCCGGGACGACACTACGCACATGCATTAAGCCCGGTTTTCCCACGACGCGCCTCAAATGTGTTCAACAGTAGACAATCTAACGAGCGTCTATACAGCGCATCATATGAAGTTGGGGACGACGTGTATGTTGAACCATAAAAATGAACAACAGTTGTGGAGTCACATGCACATTGATGGAACATTGTGGCACACTGTGTACAGTACAGACAGTCATTCAATTAGCTGGTGACAGAAAAAGTGTCTTGTTTGCTAAAAATAAATAACATTAATATCAATGCTTTGTGATTATTTTTGTATACGACAACATTCCCCTTATCCATTTCTTGGACCACTGTTGTATGTAAATGCGCGACAGACTGATCTGGAGGTCATAGGTTCGAGCCCTGGCGGCGGTAGAGCTGCAACGATTCGATTTCAAATATCATTTAGTTGAATAATTCGATTTCAAATATCATTTAGTTGAATATTTCCTTTTCAAATATCATTTAGTTGAATATTTCGATTCCATTCATTTTTCCTTTATACAGGTTGTTTTTTTTACGAATTTATTAGTCATGACTTGCAACATAGAAAATATTTCTATTTATTATGAATAATGTCATTGTATCGGTTAATGTGAAAGTATGTGCCTTATATATTAATATAAAAAAGAACAGAGGAAAATTATAATAATGTTCAAGATAACTACTTCAGTATAACAGCAACCATGATGCAATGACCAATTTAGTCGATTAATCTACACAAAAACATAATTGCAATTAATAGTTTTAAGAAAAATCAAAACTAAATACATAAAAGAAAATCAAATCGAAATTGTCTGATTAAGTATATCGACAATCTCGGGCTATTCACAATCGATTGATCGATGCATCGAAAGAATCATTGCAGCTCTATGCGACAGCATACTGTTTCTAATATTTCTTTTGTCTTGGTATCATTGAGCTGTGTGTTCCAGATGCTTTAGATTTTGCAGTTTGTAACATTTTTTAAACATGAAAACAACACACTCCAGAGATTTAAATTGTATTAAATTCATAAACATACACAAAACAGACATCAATGTACATATATTAAGAAAAACAACAACAACAAACTATAACAATGGCGAGATGAATGCAGTGTATACAAGAGTCAAAATAATTATGCATTTTTGTTAAAATATTCTTGCATAAAATACGATAGTAAACTATTTCACATAAAAAACTTTATTAGGTTGTGGAAAATACAATGTACACGTGTTTATTACCATATTAAACATAAAATTGGTTTTCAATTCTTAAAGTAATCCAACATTTTAAATACGATAGTAAACTATTTCACATAAAAAACTTTATTAGGTTGTGGAAAATACAATGTACACGTGTTTATTACCATATTAAACATAAATTGGTTTTCAATTCTTAAAGTAATCCAACATTTTAGATACCTGTAACAGTATAATCAGTAAGTTTTCAAATTAATTAAAGACATTTGGAAAAGCTTTCTTACTCAGTATTAAAGGCACTCAATGTGTTAACATATATCAAAATTGTAATGGTAATTTCATAATTACTCCTAATATCTCGGTTAAGTGACAAACTTCGAACTTGTATATCTAATAATAAATCAATGGTAATATCACAAGAATTCCTTTTAGAGAGATTTTACAATGTATGACATTTACAATGGACAGTAAAGTGCATTGTATAAAGTAGCATGTTTGAGCAAATGCAATATAACACACTAGATATACAAATAATTTTGTTTGGAACATTGAATTGTTAACAGAAAGCAGCTCCTCAGTTTAAAGTTGACTGAGTGTTTTTTAAAGGGACATACTCGTATACAGGTACTTTTTAAAGGGACATACTTGTATACAGGTACTTTTTAAAGGGACATACTCGTATACAGGTACTTGTAGATGGTCCAACTCGCACGAATAGCAAAAACTACACTTGAATAGCGCATAATGATCTTGTGGAATACATTTGTTAAATCTTCAACATTGCAGAATAAGAGGTGGAGAAAAAAATGACAATAAATAAATACCACAACACAAAACGAAGACAATATTTCTCAGCCGACAATTATGAGAGAGCTAACAAGAGAAAATACAGGTCCCAGTTATAACACATCATCATAACTTGTGTACATCAACTTTACATTTCATGGTGGATTGCTGCTGGTTTGTTTTTCAGTATCCATCAAGATTTTACCATTTAGCTATACCACTGCATCAAACAAATTGTGTAAATAATTATGATAATAAAACATTTGTGGCATCCCAGAGTAATAAATATATACAAGATTCTGTGTTTGATAAACACACATGCCCCTGGTCGGTGCTGGATAGCCAATTTCTTAGTCCAAATTAGGTCAAGGTCAACGTGAGGTTGGTTGATATGGGTTGATTGGGAACAGTCATACGCAACAACTGGAAGTATCCAAGTGTTGTAGCAAGCGGTGTTGGTGCTAGACGAAATGGTAAAATCTAGTTAACCAAGAAACAGCCCATTTGAATTATTCTAAGTGCAAATTAGGTCATGGTCAAGGTCAAAGTGAGGTTGAGTGAAATGGGTGGATTGGGAACGGTCATAAGTAACAACTGTGTAAATAGCCAAGTGTTGTTGCAAGCGGTGTTGACGCTAGATGAAACGGTAAAATCTAGTTTACCAAGAAACAACCCATTTGAATTATTGTAAGTGCAAATTAGGTCAAGGTCAAAGGTAAAATCTACTTAAAACTTTGTCACGGACGGATGGACGGACAGGACAATCACTATATGCCTCCCGCATCAAGATGCTGGGGGCATAATTTTTTTTTTCACAATTATTAGTAATTAACAAATACAAAATGGATCATCAAATTGAGTAAACCACTTCCATGATCTGCATGAACACATTCCTGTCAGTTTCCCACGCCTTGTATTTTAGCCTTCCTGCCTGTCACTTTTAAACATTTTCTTACCCATACTTTTAAAATGTGACTATAAAAAATTATAAATAAGGAAGTAAAGCATTGAATCAATCGATCATCATGAAATGAAGTTTTTTACAGTTTAACTGTATCTTGCTGGATTTAAATGCCGTGAATTCGTAAAAAAAATTGAATATTAAAACAAAAAATTGGGCAAAACTAAGTTTCATTTTCATCTTGTGTCACAACGGAAGCTTTCTTGTGTATCAGATCAGGCCCATTGCTCAGGTCTATCACAGGTGAGTTTGGAAATCCATAGTGAATCACTTTCGAATCTGGAGCAGAATTGCCAGAAGAAATCGACTTTAAGTCCGAATGTTTCTCCACAGATTCATTATCTGACCTTGACATTGGCCATGCATTATTGTCTGAAGTGTAATTGCTATTTTTAGAACCTGGTGATGAAGGGAAGTAACTGTTATCAACTTTATACAAGTCTTCTACATTTGGAGTGACCTCCCCTGCGTAACTGTCATTTCCAAGGTAGCTGTCAATCATGAGTGTCTCCTCCTCGTCTGGTTTTGACTCCGCCTCATAGCCGCTGTCCCCGTTGTACTCGTTCAGGACATGGGGGGGTGGGGGTGGAGTTGGGGACTTGGACTCATTATCAGCATCGTTATCATCATCATGGTGCTGCAAGCAGACACAATATCATGGAGGCGTGTCGTGGGACACCCGGGCTAAATGCATGTGCGTAAAGTGTCGTCCCGGATTAGCCTCTGCAGTCCGCAAAGACTAATCCAGGACAGCAATTTCCGCCTACAGTGGATTTATGATTAGAAAAGACATCATTGAAACAGAAAATACCATGAAAGCGGAAAAAGCCGTCCTGGATTTGGACTTCACAGGCTGACTGCAGACTGCACAGGATCATCCGGGACGACACTTTACGCACATGCAATAGGCCCGGTTTTCCCACGACATGCCTCAATGCTAGTGTAACGATACTTTTTATGCAATGTTCATCTCAATCAACTGTCACAGCTTGCGAACTGTCATGTACTTAGTGATAAGAAATACATTGGATCACAGTAACTATTGCAAACTTTGGTTTTAAAGGAAATCCTGTTGTTGTTGTTTTAAATTTAAGGTTCCAATCCTAATTTGTACAATGTGTTATCTTATTCTACGCTTGCTATTTCAAATAATCAATATTTCTAACATGTATATCATGTCCAAACTTTGACCTCTTAAGGCAATTATTAATTTTTATTTTGAAGTGTTAATCCAAAATTAAATTTAATTTTTGCACCTGCACTCTCATACTAGCATCAACTTGCAACTTGATAGATCCTCTGTACATTGAATGTTAGCAACAATATGTTACAAAGGTACATGAATGCTACGAATTGTAACTCTTAACAAAATGTCATCATGTGACAAACACACACGATTATAACATGTTTTTTTTACTGTAATGAAGTATGCAATACATATTTTTATGAAGCTTGGGAAACGTTTATAACACAGTGTAAGGTTAAAAAAATGTACATGCAAAAAATATGGAAGAATTGAAGTTACCAGTTACACTATATTCAAAATAAATAAGGTTATTGTTTAAATAAATAAAAACTCAACCAACCATGAACAATTTTGGTTGTTAAGTTTTCATTCCCCAGTAAATGATACAGAACAAGCACATGCACAGGTCAGATGGATGAAGTGAATGACAAACTTAACATAGGTATAGGGTGAACTAAATTATAATATCATGACCATATTATGCAAAATGTGACGTATAAAACACTTGATTATGCAATGATCTGATATAAATTTAAATAATGTTAAGTGTACACTTGTAGTCAATGTTGAAACAAGAACACCATGCAATATCTTTGAAATGTCATTCTCTTATTACTGTTACAAATAAAATACTAAGATAACACAAAACATGCATGTTATTAGGTAAATTATTCATTCAAATTAGAAAAGACACGTTAAAAACGATAAAAACAACATCAACATAATCACAACAAAATCCACCATATAAAGGGGTATACTGGTGTTTGTAATACATAAAAAACAAGGATATCAGTGAACTGATGGATGCTCGCCAATGCACTTTGCCAAGAAATGGGAATGCAATCAGAAGAGCAGAATCCAGACATTTGTGCTCTATATATTAATTTCAGCAATCATCAAAGTCCCATAACTGTAAGAACAAGAGGGCCATGACGGCCCTAGGTCGCTCACCTGAGTTTAAGGCATCATCAAGAGGGAAAAATGGCACTAAACGCCTTACCTGAGTATAAAGATCTGGGCCTTTGGAGTGTCAGAGTGTCAGGACCACTAGAGGATGTCACATATCAAATATGAAAGCTCTGAGCCGTGCGGTTTCATAGGAGATTTTTTAATTTTTCACTTTTTAAATCTATTTTTAGCTCTGGTGACCTACATATGCAGCGGACTGGAAAGATTTGAACAACTTTGAAAGAGGTCCACCCAAGGATCATTCCTGTGAAGTTTGGTGAAAATCTGCCTAGCGGTTTAGGAGGAGATGTTGTTTGGATGAAAAGGCGATCACAAAAGCTCACCATGAGCACTTTATGCTCAGGTGAGCTAAAAATCATTGAAGCAAAGCATCTTGGTACAGTGAACACCTCCTCTTGGTAATGAAGCTTCCCATAAAGTTTCATTGAATATTGGCAAGTAGTTGCTGAGAAACAGTCCAGACAAGAATTGCACACTAAACACTAATTTCAACAACCTTCAAAGTCCCATAACCCCAAGGAAAATCACTGAAAGGGAACATCGTGTACTGCCCACACCTCATTTTGATAATGAAGCATCATAAACAAAAGTTTCATTGTATTCTGGCCAGTAGTAGCAGAGAAATAGCCTGGACAAGAATTGGGCACTATATTCTAATTTCAGAAGTTCCACAACTCTAAGAACAAGAGCACCGCCTATGGGTGCTGGACGCTCGACTTTCTCGTAGTAATAGTAACCTGGGCTTTTGTTTATAGAATAGGTTCATCACTGTCATGAAGTATGTTGAATTTCAAATCAATACCTCTTATAGATATTGAGATATTTGACCTAAAGCAAAAATTCTACGTTGATAATGGGCAATAACTCCACCAAAATCCTTGATATAGTTACCTCATCTTGTCTACAGAATGGTTTCATAACTGTGATCAAGAATTTTGAATTTCAAGGCAATACCTGTTATAGATATTGTGAAATTTGACCTAAGCAAAAATTCTAAGATGAAAAAAGGGCAATAACTCACGAAAAATCTTTAATAGAGTTACCTACTCTTGTCTACATAATAAGTTCATCACTGTGATCAACTACTTTGAGTTTCAAGTCAATATCTCATATAGGTGTTGAGAAATTTGATCTAAACGGAAAAATGTTAGTTGAAAAAAGGGTAATAACTCCAACAAATTCCTTGAAAGAGTTACCTCCTCTTGTCTTCAGAATGGGGTCAGCACTATAAACAAGTACCTTGAGTTTCGAGCTAATGTCTTTGATAGTTATTTAACAGTTTTATATTTACCAAGGAATTGTCAAAATATGCTAAGTTGCAAGTCAAAACAAGGACAGATCACTCTGGAAATATAAATCACATGGGTACCTGCCTTGTTGCATCGTCTTCCTCTTTTGGTAGTGAACAAGTATTGAAAGTTTCAAATGGATACTTTTTATAGTTTTTTAGAAATGGACTCTGACAAAAAACTTAACCGAAAAACTTAACCAAAAAACTTTACCAAAAAACTTAACTAACGCAGATGCTGACGCAGACGACAATAGCTTGAGCTAAAAATCATTTAAACAGAACGTCCTGGTTCACTGCACACCTCCTTTTGGTAATAAAGCTTCCCATAAAGTTTAATTGAAATCTGGCCAGTAGTTGTGTAGAAATAGAATTGACACAAATTGTGCTCTAAATACTTATTTCATAAATCTCCAAAGTCCCATAACTCTAAAAAAATCATTGAAGCATAACGTCCTGGTTCAGTGCACACCTCTTCTGGGTAATGAAGCTTCCTATAAAGTTTCATTAATTCTGGCCAATAGTTGCATTTAAATAGACCCAACAAGAATTGTGCACTACATGCTTATTTCAGAAATCTTCAAAGTCCCATAACTCTGAGCAAAATAATTGCAGCAGAACGTCCTGATTCAGTGCACACCTCCTCGTGGTAATGAAGCTTCCCATGAAGTTTCATTGAATTCTGGTCAGAAGCTGCTGAGAAATACTCGGGACAAGACTAGAACTCTGCGAGTCGGATGTGTCTCCCGACTGGGCATAACTAAAGTATGATGAGAGTAATTATGCGGAAAACCAAACTTAACCTTCCTTTTATGCCTACTAACACTTCCCTAAAGTTTCATAATAATTACACGAAAACTTCTAAAGTTATTGTCTGCACAAGCTGAATGGGATGCCGCCGGCGCGGACACCACCATAAGTAACCCCTATATGTCGCCTTTTCAGTCGACACAAAAACGGGATGGATGGATGGACGGGTAAACGGCAACTAAACGCTCCCACGAAAATTTTTCGAGGAGCATAATAAAACTATGCTATGCTTTTGCTCCCATTTATATGAAATTTATTAAAATAGTTAAACAACATCAAAGTGTATTAAGCCATCATGACCTTGGCTTTATGAGAAATGTAATATTTGTGTAATTTATATTTTTTTCAAAAAAGAGCATAATTTATAAAATATTAGTTGTTTCTGAACATTTTTTTCACCAAAACATATGTGATTATATTAATTTATAATTAAGAAATAAAAATTATAATTATAATTTGCGCCATAAAAAAGTATTTTCCAACAGTTTGCTACAAATCATCCAGTATATCCAATATTCCCCCATAAATGAAGTTGTGAAATAAAGGGAGGGAACTAGTAATGACAAACCTCTGGTATGGTAGACAACAATGCCTCATTCTGGGAGAGCTTAAAATGCAGTTAGGAAAATCAAACATACAACAACAGCAGCAACAACAGCGGCAGCAGAAACAGCAGTCACAGTGGTGTTAAAGCATATATGCCATGATTTTTTGGATCATTTCCGGGACTCTGTCCGCGAATTTCCGGGATTTTTACTAATTTTCCAGGACATGTACGAAAGTTAATTTATTTTTCCAGATAAGCGTTCTTATTTGGCGGGAAAGTCATTTTGGCCAGAAATAGGGGCGTGTGTTAATGTATTTATTCCAATCCAAGACAATGTGCTTTTTTTCATGAAAAAGTTTTTTTGTTATCAGTACTCGTAGCTATACAAATATTCATTAAAATGCTTAAAATCGCAAAGTTATTGCACTACGATACTTATATACAAAATGTAAAGATTTCAAAGTTTTTTCAATACAACGTTTTTTCAATACAACATTTTTCCAATACGAAGTTTTTATTGCCAGTTGACACGTCTATGTTTAGCAAAGCACATGGTCAGTACAAGCACGCTTTCGATGCGTGGAACGTGACATCGTTGGTGCCAGCAGACATTTCACACTCTTTTCTAGCCAAACACGGGTTTTACATGGCATAACAAAAAAATTGTGTTTACAACTATTTTACCCAAAATTTCAAGGAAGTAATTTTAAACAATATCTTAGGTAGTAAACTAACTGCGGATATTGTGAACAACGGAAACCATTGAGTAAGTTGCTTTTACTTATGGTCGGGATTATAAGTACTCTTTCCTTATCAACTGATGCATGTATACACTTACTAATGCATGCATAAATGGTTATTACTCCGATTGGTCGACTGTTCACCCCATTAGCAAATTGAAATAACTCAGCGTTTTAATTGGCTAATATAGATTTTTCTGTGCGAATGAAGCTCCGCCTTGAAGGCGGAGCTACTCGGTGACTGACTGCAGCTTAAGAATGCAGTGTGACAACTGCTGTTAACTGCTCAATTTATGACAAGTTGCTTAATCGGGTGTGCATTGCCTTGGGGACTAATTAGGGGATTAGCGGTCTGTCAAAAGCAAATCTAATATAGGTATGCACAGTTTTTTTGATTTCCGGGACATATGGACTAATTCCGGGACTGTGGGACGGGCACTGAATTTCCGCGAAAATCCCGGATGATCCGGGACATATGGCATGTATGGTTAAAGGTGCACATGTGCAGAGCAGATAATGTATCACAATGACTTAACACAATGGCAAAATTGGTAAATATCCAATATTATCAAATAGAGTTTAGAATCTCTGATATGTAGTAAACCTGACTTGTTGGTCTTAAATGGAGATAATTTCTATTCTATAGTGTTTCATTAATTCCTTTAACAAAATGGATAGGGTAATTCATGACACTAACTACAACACACGAATAGTTTCAGTCGAAAGGTACACTGCAAATCACTGTTATCTTTTCAATCATAAATAGTAAACACAATCCAGATTTTTTGTATGTATCCCTTCAAAAGTGAGAACACTAATTTCTCACTGACAATGTATTAACTACAACACAATTATTAATATCTAATGCATTAAGTTTTGCGCAAGTAATTGAATTATCATAGAAATAATTAAATTTTTGTAATGAAAGATTTTTCAGCTAATTGGCCATGAAACAATTTATTTTCTGCCATAAACTATATGACATTCCAATTAGGCCTCATTTCCAAATACAACAGATTTGTAACAAAGAGCGTCAAGTCATAAGTGCCTGATGAGCATGATTGAAAATTAAATCCCCAGTCTGCAGTACAAGCAAGAAGCAGTAATGAACACATGTTGAGGTACAACATTAATAACCATTTTTTAAAATGTAAAAGAAACTTGCAAGAAAATGATTTATAATCATTATATGAGGCGTGTCATGGGAAAACTGGGCTTAATGCATGTGCGTAAAGTGTCGTCCCATATAAGCCTCTGCAGTCCGCACAGGCTAACCCAGTACAGCACTTTCTGCCTAAAGTGGATTTATGTTTCGAAGAGACTTTCTTGAAACAGAAATTATCATAAAAGCGGACAGTGTCGTCCTGGATTGGCCTGTGCAGACTGCACAGGCTGATCCGGGTTGACACTTTACGCATGTGCATAGAGCCTGATTTTCCCAAAACATGCCTCGTATATATTCCACTATGTTCACTAATTTAAAAGTGTACTGGTATTTTAAGACATTAGCTGACATAAAAAGTGACATGTTGCTATATTTTATGATATTTTGTATCTGATATGATTCACCATATCCGCAAGTGATCTGGGCTACTAATGTAAAGATGAAGGTCACAGAATCTTGCATGACATTGTGATGATGACAACTCTAACAGGTTACCATGGCAACCTACACAAGTGAGAGGTGAGGTTTCCATAGCACCTGTACACAGGGGTCCGTCATTCTCCAGGGTTTCCAAGTCCTCAGGGTCAGCATCTACAACCAGACGATGATAAACTTAAAACGGTTACAGTGACAGTGTTCTTAACCAGAATTCAGCACAAGTTAGTCCACGATTACGAAGTTTATTAACACTACTTTATACAAAGTAAAAATCTATACAAAACATATGAATGGATTTAAATATTCTCCACGTGAGGAAAAACAGGATGTTTATTTTAAGATACATATTAATGAAAATTAGTACAAAACCAGAAAATCTACAAATGACGGTACATCACAAGAAAAAGTGAAAATGTATTCTCAGTTAATTAATGGCTAAAGATGATCTTATTGAACATTTTATATGGTCATTTATAGTTGTAACTCTTCTGTCTGAAAAAGGTCAGGTAATAACAACTGTACTTTGTATTTTTCAAGTTGCAATTAGTACCACTAGAGACAAAAGTAAATATGAGGCGTGTCATGGGAAAACTGGGCTAAATGCATGTGCATAAAGTGTCGTCCCAGATTAGCCTGTGAAAATACCATAAAAGCCGAAAGTGCCGTCCCGGGACGACACTTTACGCACATGCATTAAGCCCGGTTTTTCCACGACGCGCCTCATATCATTATAAAAATACACTAAAATAAAATAGCTGTCTGTGCTTTATGGCTGCCAAAAGTTGTGAACATCCCGGTACTTTCATGAAAGTGCCCTCACCAGGATTGTTTCTCTGCCTCTCCATTTCCTCAAGGACCTCCGATATCGAGGACGCAGGTCTGTTCTTCTTGCGCTTGTAAAACCTCTGCTCTGGCAGTGTCGGACCATCCTCCTCTGACTGAGGCTACAAAACACCATATGTATCATCTTTTATCATAAGAGAAAGTGGTATAATGATAATGAATATAAGAAAATTTCATAGTCAGTTTAGTTTATCTGAAACAGAAATTGTATAAACAATGTGCATAAAGCAAATTATTTAATTAAAATACCTGCTTGTATTTGAAAATATAAAATTAATGGTATACATATAAACAAATTATTTTGTATTCCCACCAATCACGTTTGTATAACATTACAAGCATTCTGACACCACGCAACAACACGAAAGTTAGAAAATTTAGCTTAATGAAAAACAAGTTATCAATATGAGGCATTCTATGGGAAAACTGGCACAGGCTAATCCAGGATGACACTTTTCTGTTCTAAGAAAGTCTTTAAAACATAAATTCACTGTAGGTGGAAAGTGCACATGCATTAAGCCCGGGTTTTCCACAACACGACTCATATATATTTGGAACTAATTATTCACAAGAAGACACAGAAAACATAGTTCTTACAACACTGGAGTAGGTAAGGGATGATTCACTGGGCGGAGGTTTGAACGTGGACATCCCATCACGTTTCACAGGGCGAGCTGAAATAAACATGTGATTGTGCGAATACTTCAAAGTACAACAAGCTACATAAAATGTATTTTTAACAATATTATTAAAATTCAAACTTCTTTTTACATTTGCACCCAAAACGCTACAAGAACAAACAGTTTTCAATCAAAGCCACATGGTCTGTCTACACTATAGTGATTCCTAACCGGCACATGTTGCAACCAATACCTTGTGTACTGTTTAAAATATAGTGATTCCTAACCTCCCAGTGTAGCAGACACCATGCTGAATTCATCCAGTCGTGCCAGATAGTTCTGGTTCTGGCGATTCTCTGATATCGCTTCATCCTCGACGTCCAGAGGCTGTTTCAGCTCTATGTCTGCCTCCTGCATTTTCTTCTTTGCCTCTTCACGTTTCACCTCACGTTTACGAAGTTTTACCAGGACACATGCCACCATGATGGCTACGACCACCAGGAACCCAACTGTGCACAAGGCGATGGCTGGAAACAACGTTGGAATATTACATTATACAAATTATTTTTAAAATGTATCATTTATAAATCAAAGCATAAATATAACAAATTTAAGCCACTAGTATCTCATTAACTACAGAATTTGCGAATTACTGCTTAGTTAATACCTTTTATTTTTGAAAATAACTGTGCTTTAATTACTTGAGTTGAGTATATAAAAAAGTAATATACACATCATAGACCTTTATCCTAATATTTTGTGTTATTGAATAGCACGTTTTATTTTGTCATCAAAGCCCTTGTTAACTATTTTCAAAGGCAACAAACATAAGAACTTGATAAGATGTGTTTTACAATATTTAAACATTAATGTATTTGACATAGTTGCTACAAAAAATGCGGTTTAGTTGCTCACCAATGACTTTGTTGTCATGACGACTCCTGTCATGTGACCCCTGGATGAACTCTGTATCTATGGCAACAGAAGTGGACGGCGTGGTTTCCTTGGTAACCATGGGGCTGGTCTTGTTAGGGGGCAGGATGGGGGCGGGCCCTATGAACTCAGTCCTTACAGGGCCAGGGTTCCAGGGCGGAAAGGTCAGCTATAAATAGACATACGCAGGAACTGCATCAGTAAAATAAAATAAATACTATCATGATCTGATTTGTGGAAATAAACATATTTTGTTCTGACATTAAATGATCAACTGTTTAATGAAAGTCTGAGATTTTTAAAATTGTGGAAGAGACATCAAAATTACAAGTACTGTCATCTGAATGTCGCACTGAACATACAATCATGTGTACATGACTGCTTATGGACTACAGTTTAAGATAAGTCATGAATTTGTATTAGTGACAGTGAGAAAGCTTGTTTATATTAACGTATTATTTTTTCATAATTCAAGTTTGTGGCAACAACTGTTATACAACAAAAGCAAACGATTTAGATCTGGGTACCTGGGGGGATATAGTGGAAGGTTTTGGAGGGGCCAGGGTGGTGGTTGTCATGACAATCCTGCCATCCCGTGTACTGCAGCCTTCGATCTCTGGACCAAACACGGTCGCAAACCCCGTGGAGTTGATTTGGTCCCGGATATCCTTCAGAGGTCTCAGAGCGTATGGCAGGTCCCCGGACGGGTAAAATGTGACCTCTGTAACATCATGGAATACATTACAGAGCATTATATATGATTATAGACTTCCAAAGGTAACAATGTATAGTAAGTGATTGGTGTGTTATAAGTTCATTGCTTTTTGTTTAAACATATGACAATCTAGACATTAGTGTGTTTTTAGATAATGCTATGCTGGAAAGTACAGATTCCAAGTACCGGTGCATAATATCAAATGTTTACATGTAAATTAAGCCCCAATGCACCAACGTCACCTACCCCATTACAACAAGTAACCCAGCTCACTATTGACAGCCTATTCACTCTGACGTTGAAAGCATGTTCTAACAGAGAAACTTTCGAAGCTGTTTTTTTTACTGGGTAGAACCAGTAGAGGGTACTTAAAAGACTGTTTTAATGTGACTTTGCATTGAGACAGACAAACTAGTCATTATAAGTCTATATGAGGCGTGTCATGGGAAAACCGGGCTAAATGCATCTGCGTAAAGTGTCATCCCGGATTAGCCTGTGCAGTCCGCACAGGCTAATCAAGGACGGCACTTTCCACCTACAGTGGATTTATGTTTAGAAGAGACTTCCTTGAATAAGAAAATACCATGAGGGCGGAAAGTGCCGTTCTGGATTAGCCTGTGCGGACTGCACCAGCTAATCCCGGACGACACTTTATGCACGTGCATTTAGCCCAGTTTTCCCACGACATGCCTCATATTTTATTCTCAAGTCTAAGAATGGGTTGTTGAAAATGGGTCCAGATGTTGTATGCCCCCCTCCACACACCTGACATGTTGTATGCCCCCCTCCACACACCTGACATGTTGTATGCCCCCCTCCACACACATGACATGTTGTTTGTATGCCCCCCTCCACACACCTGACATGTTGTATGCCCCCCTCCACACACATGACATGTTGTATGCCCCCCTCCGCACACCTGACATGTTGTATGCCCCCCTCCACACACATGACATGTTGTATGCCCCCCTCCACACACCTGACATGTTGTATGCCCCCCTCCACACACCTGGCATGTTGTATGCCCCCATCCACACACCTCACATGTTGTATGCCCCCCTCTACACACCTGGCATGTTGTATGCCCCCCTCCACACACCTGAAATGTTGTATGCCCACCTCCCTCCACACACCTGACATGTTGTATGCCCCCCTCCACACGCCTGGCATGTTGTATGCCCCCCTCCACACATCAGGCATGTTGTATGCCCCCTCCACACACCTGGCATGTTGTATGCCCCCTCCACACACCTGGCATGTTGTATGCCCTCTCCACACACCTGGAATGTTGTATGCCCCCCTCCACACACCTGGCATGTTGTATGCCCCCTCCATACACCTGGCATGTTGTATGCCCCCCTCCACACACCTGGCATGTTGTATGCCCACCTCCACACACCTGACATGTTGTATGCTCCCCTCCACACACCTGACATGTTGTATGCTCCCCTCCACACACCTGGTATGTTGTATGCCCCCTCCACACACCTGACATGTTTTATGCTCCACTCCACACACCTGACATGTTGTATGCCCCCTCCACACACCTGACATGTTGTATGCCCCCCTCCACACACCTGACATGTTGTATGCCCCCCTCCACACACCTGGCATGTTGTATGCCCCCCTCCACACACATGACATGTTGTATGCCCCCCTCCACACACCTGGCATGTTGTATGCCCACCTCCATACACCTAACATGTTGTATGCCCACCTCCACACACCTGGCATGTTGTATGCCCCCCTCCACACACCTTACATGTTGTATGCCCCCCTCCACACACCTGACATATTGTATGCCCCACTCCACACACCTGACATGTTGTATGCCCCACTCCACACACCTGACATGTTGTATGCCCCCCTCCACACACCTGACATGCAGCCTGTGAAGTTGAGGTAGTGCCGGTAGTCCACCGTATCTCCTATCGTGTCAAACTGCCAGTTCAGGATTCCGCCAATCATGATCGTGTCCAGCTCATCTAGCGTGTTGTCAGAAACCGTAACTCTGCCAATACCTTCCTCATCAATCTGAAACCAGTCTTCAGTTACTTCCCTTGCATGTAGGGAAAACAGCTGGTGTAACAAAAATAAATCTTCGTGCACAAACTTGATGAACTTGAATTTGTTTGAAACAAATATCTACTAGTATTCATTGAAATAAAATAAAAAACACTATTACTTCTGTAAGTATTCCAATATACCACTAAAATACATTAAAGGGTCTTGTTCACACATGTTTTGGATTGCCAAACAGTGAATAGGTCCCTTTAAATCATGCAGTAAAAAAAAAATAAAATGTCAATACGTATCATGCATGTATCAACAATGTTCTAATATAGGAGTATAACAGACAAAATGTCAATATGTATCATGCATGTATCAACAATGTTCTAATATAGGAGTATAACAGACAAAATGTCAATATGTATCATGCATGTATCAACAATGTTCTAATATAGGAGTATAACAGACAAAATGTCTACATTCAGTATTCAACCATTTAAATAATTACATTATTACAAAGTATCACAAGTCCGTTCAAGGTTACAATACACTACATGCAAAGGATGCAAGCTAATAAATCACAATCAAGTAATCTAGCCACCTACGAAGCCTTTCTTGCACCAATCTCATTAAAATCATCTCCATCCATTTCCAATTGCATTCTGTTTTCTTAAAAATAATAGACTAATCGTATTATTCCAATTTGAATATACATGTATTTACAGAAACATAGAATTTCACATCGTATTATACTTTGAAACAATTTTTGTGTGTAGTTTACTTTTTTCTGAAAAATGTATTATCTGTTGATATTTGAATGACTTTGACGATGCATCATCATTTAATCAAGAAAGTGCCTAAAGCCTCAGTCACACATTCCCAATTTTTCATGCCATTCTTGAGCCGACAGCATACCAAATCCAATATGTCGACATTCGGGACAATATTCGTGGCTCGAAAATTCAATTTTTTATCCAAAGATTGAAAATGGTCACGACAGCATCAAGACAGCGTCTCGACCCGACAGTCACGATAGCTCCTGACAGCATCCCCGCATTCCCAAATTTTTTTATTATTTGTATCATAGCGCTGCCTCGACGCTGTCAGGAGCCATAATCGGGAAGCATTAATGGTGGTTTGTCAAAGCTCTGTCGATGAATGACAAACACACACAAACACGTGCAACACACAATATATATACTACAGGTGATATATGTATATATATGTTTCTTGAATATCATTCCCGTTCGACTGGATATTGTCCCGACAACACCCCTACACCGTCCCCAATTTGATCCGATATAGCCAAATCTATCCCGACAGAGTCCCGACTATACAAATTTGGCTGAGTCTCCCAAATGTTAAGGGAAAACATTAACTGTCGGGAGTGCTTGGTCGATCACACCGAACCTGACCAGATGATTCCTGATTCTCAGCACAGCGTTGCGAAATCGTCCAGACAGCTCCTGACAGCGTCCCGATATTCCCGACTTTTTAATTATTTGTATCGTAGCACTGTCGGGATGCTGTCGGGAGCCATAATCAGGAATGTGTGACTGAGGCTTAACAATTTGTTGTGTGTTTTCATCACTTACTGCTTGTTTCCTAATGGTATTTAAAACACTTGGTGTTGAGGCCATTAGTTCAAAACTAACTGCAACTGTGTGTTTATAATGTGGTATCAGGGAAAATCAACAGTTTGTTAATAAGCAACTTGATTGGATTCAGAACACCTACTTTTCATTCCAAAGGTCATAATATCTACAAATGTGACTTGTTGGACAAAGTCATCAGATTTTAATACTGAACTAGAACTCTGTGAGTCAAATGTGTTGCCTGCCAAGGCATAACTCAAGTACGATAAGAACAAATATGCAAAAAAACGAACTTGACCTTCCTTTTATGCCTTCTAACACTTCCATTAAGTTTCATAATGATTTCACAAAAGCTTCTCAAGTGATTGTGCGCACAAGCCTTAAATGAACTATATTTTCAAAGGGGCATAACTCAAGTACGATAGGAGCGATTGGGTTAGGGCTGATGCCATCCAAAAGTAACCCCTATATGTCGCCTTTTCAGGCGACAAAAAAAGTATAGCCAAAAAAGCGGATGTTGGGATTTGATTTTAATGAGCCTGGTACTAGATGGGAATCAGAAAATGAATAACAACACCCACTAGACAAGAAATATAATGTAAGCAATTAAAACTACTCAACAATTTATTTTTAGATTTATGTAGCAAAAACAACAATATCAAACAATTTCAAATTTCTTATTGATATCAGATAGAGCAACAACAACAAAACAATAAATAAGGTGTGTCGTGAGAAACAGGCCTTAATGCATGTGCTTAAAGTGTTGTCCCTTAGGCCAAAAAAAAAAAATGTTTGTTTCAGGGAACCCGACCTACCCTAAAAAAATGCCCCGACCCTAGAACATTTTATTGAGTTCGTCGGAATAGTTTTCTTTTCGATCATTTTTTCTCTCAAAATATATTTTCTTTGTGGTAATAAGCGATTTCTTGCGGCCCATTTCATCAGCCGAATCATCTGAACAACTTTTCTTGTTAATTTGTTAAAAGCGTTTCACATACATGGAGTAAAATGATGGCTTCCTTCTCTGGTTGCGTTGGATCGTCTGTGCTGTGCGTGAAAATTGCAAAATGTATTTAGTGTTCTAAATAGTTTTGCTAATAATTTAACAGTCCGTGAAGTGTTTCTATCCATTCACCCATTTCATAAGGGTTCCCACAGCCCTCCACGTTTTGACTTTGAGGCATTTGGTTTAACCGTGCCAGAAAATAAAAAAGACGGTGCTAAAACTTCATAAGGTGTTGGACTTACCGTGAGTGATCTGACAAATTATGGTATCAGACAAATAATTTTTAAGTGTGTTGCTGTACAAACTGATGTCGATCATGAGGAGGCAGAAGAAATTTCTCCGAAAACTGTGGATGCGTTCACAATAATGCTGTCAAAAGGACGTGAATTCGCAGAGAAAAAGACAAAAGGTTGTTCCACATTTTGAGTCAGTTCTTTTCGTTATAATGGTTACACTTTACAGACCCAAAAAGCCATCAGTACAATGGCAGTCTTCACTATAATTACTTGCCCGAAAGCCCCGGGTTAGTAAAATGTAAATCGGGCTAGTAGAAAATGAAAATGTATATAGTTGGGCTAGTGTAAATTTCACCTGTTTACTATGATTGCATATTAATGATTCGGGCTAGCGGATTAAAACAATTAATGTGAAGACTGCAATGGACATGTCAGGCAAATTTTGAGTCAGAACGGAATTGATTTACCTTGCATCAGTCCTGCGTTATTTCAGCCCAGTAAGTTATGGGAATGTCTGACATATTTTTTGAGCTTTCAGTAAGTCTGACATAGCCTTTTTGTTAAAAAAAAATCAAACATATACTGATACTTGCCAGTTAAATGTCTGACGTTGAAATACTTCACAATAGTTATAAAACAGACCAGATTTTTGGACAGCTATCAGACTTCTGACAGCCATAAATGTTTTTGCATTTTGTAATATCCAAAATAATTGTTACTGACAGATGTCAATAATATTAATTTAAATATTGTAAATTATTCATGTTTTTATATTATATCGATACCAGCTCTGGCGTCAAAGATGGTCTTGCACGAAAGATGAGCTTTTCAATGACTTGGTGGATGACTTCATTCAGAGGAAGCTAGACTGGCCTAGGAGTCAATCAATTGAGAGCAGATACTTGGTTCAGGTTTGTTTTAATATTTTTATTAATATTTCAAATTCAATGGATAGTCATTTCTTTCCTTGAAAATAAAAAATGGCTCTGTTTTAGTATGTTAAATTTTGTTTAAACAAGCACACAACTTATTTTATATTGGGAAAGAAGACATTTAGTGTTTGTCATTTTTAGATAGATTGTGGTATTACTGTAAGTTGATGCGTATAGCAACTATGCATGCAGTTGGGCCAGAAGACCACCAGCTTTATCTGCTATATGAGTCTCTGCACTCTGGTATCATATCAGCTTCAGTATTTGCATGTAAACCACAAGCCATCTTATAAATGAGAAATAATTGCATCAGTGAGGAATATTTACTCTTCATGATGAAGCAAAATTGTTTAAATAATAGGCCAACATGTGAGCCACATTTGAGTTTAGTATTAAGACACTTTCTTCTTGTATTTCAAGCTGGAATCTGTACAAACTGGCGGAATGCTATGTATTTATATAAAATAACCACTAGTTGCTTTATGGCCGAGCCTGTTCCTAAGCAACATAAAAGTTGCCATTCTGAAAGGCTGGCTCTGATCTGTACAAGTATAGGACTAACCCTTCAGCTGGAAATGTATTTCAGTCTTGTTTGACAGCAAATCAGATTGTAGATGGAAATATGATGTGCCTTGCAAAATTCTTCTGTCATGTTGCATGCAATGCTAACTCTTCTGCAAAATGAAAAACTTGCACTTTTAAAATATACATGTAGCACTCGGTAGGCATATAAAATCCCTTTCCTGTCCTACTTTTCATCTTTATATACTCTTTGTAGCATATATATGTAGATATATTTTAAAATATGTGTTGAATATTAAATTATTGTCTGAAATATTGAGGAATTTCAATTATTTTGTTGTTGTTGTACATGTAATTCCATGAAATGACATGCTATTTAAACTATTAAATACATTCTCAATTGCTGGTTAAAAGAGTAAAAAAATGGTACATTTTAGGTGACGTATATAATGTTGAACATTTAATTATTTGTTCACACATTGAAAAACATACTAAAAAACAAAAAAGCTTTAAAACATTTTATTTAAAACTGTTTTTATCTACCCTGGAGGTGTTTATATCATCTTTAAAATAATACAGTTTCTACAGCATACTTTTGATGCATTTTGATATAAATGTCAATTTCACTGAGGCAGTACCATTTTGCACATATAAAACATAAACGTTCATGTACATCATAGTGTAAAATATAGTTATTTGTTGCCATGCTTTAAGATGATTCTTAACAGATGTTTTTAATTTATCTACATTTCTATCCTTTTAATGTAATCTGTTGAAGAATTTCAGTCGTTAATAACTATACTGAAGAATGTAGTGTTAGCTGTATAACTTTAAGAAACAGTAAACTTGTACATCTGGGATCTAGTTAGTAATGATGTATAAATTTTAACAAGCACAAAAGTGTGTTTATATTCAGTTCACTGCATATACATTTTGATACCATATGACCATTTAATAATAAAGATCAGTGCCTTGCAAATTGACTTTAATATAGATGTAAACTAGAAAGGTGGCCTGGTTTTCACAGATTGTTGTAATTTTCATCTATTTGGAAGTTTATACGATAATATAGTAAAATTGTTTCATATTTTAAGTGCATAATTAAATGATAAACATTTGCAGCAAAAGTTGTTTAATTAAAACATCCAACAATGTTTAAGTATATTAATTTGAATATTCATTTAGTTTTAGACGCTTCAAGTAGACCATTCACTAAAAAAAAAATTAAAAAAAAGTCCCTACCTACCTACCCTATTTTTGTTTGGTCATGTTTCCTGAAACAAACATATTTTTTTTAATGCCTTATTAAAGTTGTGCAGTTAGCACAGGCTTATCCAGGACAGCACTTTCCGCTTTTATGGTATTTTCTGTTTCAAGGTAGTCTCTTCTAAACATAAATCCACTGTAGGCGGAAAGTGCCGTCCTGCATAAGCCTGTGCAGACTGGGACGACACTTTACGCACATGCATTAAGGCCAGTTTTCCCACGACACGCATCAAATAACCCAACAACACAATCTGTGACAAATAGGTAATGCATAAATAATTCAGATTTTTGCATTCTTGTACACACACTTACTTCTCTTTGTACTGACAATTTGTTTCAAAAATGAAAATGTACAGTTGTTGCTATAAGAAATATTGTTAAAATGCAGATATTCAACAGGCCAGTAATTATTTCAAACCATATGAACATCAATGGCTTTGTTTCAGGGATTTGTATTTACAATTTCACCATTATCAAAGTCAAGTAAAGAACTAGATAAGAGGCAAGATCTTGTGAACTAGCACCAATATAATTAACTTAGTATTTTGGCATATTTGTATGAAACAAAACCATCACAACAAGTCTTATGAGAAGTATAATTGAGGCGTGTCATAGGAAACCCGGGCTTAATCCAGGTGCGTAAAGTGTTATCCCGGATTAGCCTGTGCATCCCGGATTAGCCTGTGCAGTCTGCACAGGCTAATCCGGGATGACACTTTCCATCTACAGTGGATTTATATTAAGAAGAGACTTCCTTGAAACAGAAAATATCATAAAAGCGGAGTGTCATACCGGATCAGCCTGTGCGGACTGCACAAGCCTGTGCGGACTGCACAAGCCTGTGCGGACTGCACAAACTAATCTGGAATGACACTGTACGCACATGCATTAAGCCCGGGTTTCCAACGACATGCCTCAATTATGTATTTGAGTAACCAATCAACTGAGAGGACAAACAAATTACATATGATACACATACATCAATTGACAGGGTCACAATACAATATTTAGGTGCCATTACGTGTAAACATACATATTAGACAATATTGAGATTATTGAGCCAGGGACAATATTGAGATTATTGAGCCCATGAAGAAATGGAGCTATAGCTGTAAACTATTCACAGGTCATGAGCACGTATGACTACTCAATATTCTAAGTTAGAAATAATATAAATTGTTCATAGAAGCAAAAATATATTGGAATGGCAAATGGAAATTACATTTCCAAATATAATAGTCTGAAAATTAAAAAGCCAGGGGAATAAAATAGAATTTGAGATAAGAACATAACACATAGCAGGCAATGTAATAGTGACAGCAACTTTCTGGAGACGATATAAAATACCAGATGGCAAAGCAGACGTCTGCGAGAGCGAAAGACGTAGGTGCAAGGTCCAAGATTAGTGTGCGATACTTACACTGAGCGATTTGTTTCTAAATAGTGGATGTGATTCGCTTCTAACCTAGGTGATAATACACGAATACAGGTTACATCAGTATCTGATACAGATGAAGTCTGCAGCACCCACAAATGCAGCGAGTACAACATGTGATGGAATAAAATCAAGGGTGTTGTTGACACCATAGAACAACAGTGTTTCCTTAACCAAGATCTGTTTTCTTAAGTTGGTATGACATGCAGGTTCTTATTGCATCATAGCATCATACAACAAATTGAAAAGTAACAGAATGTGTAAATTATATGAACAATATTTCAAATGTAACATGATATATACAAGCTGAAGGTGACATGGCATCGAAAATGAAACCCAGTTATTTTATATGATTTGTGAATAAGTGTACTCTTAATAATAATAAAATTAAGTTAACAACGGGACAGGACTATCATGTGGCTAACTTGAATGAATGGCAGTATTAAATTGCTGAAATAAACTTTATTTGAGGTTTGTCTTGGGAAAACCGGGCCTAATGCATGTGCGCAAAGTGTAGTCACGGATTAGCCTGTGCAGTCTGTACAGGCTAATCCGGGATGGCACTTTCCGCCTACAGTGGATTTATGTTAAGAAGAGACTTTCTTGAAACAGAAAATACCATAAAAGCGTAAAGTGCCGTCCCAGATTAGTCTGTGCGGACTGCACAGGCTAATCCGGGATGACACTTTACGCACATGCATAAAGACCGGTTTTCCCACAACGCGCCTCATTTGATTAGCAAAGAAAAATGCTTAGTCATCTTTGCATTATCACATGATCAAACAATGCCCACTGATTGGTTCCTATATTTATCTACACCATTAAATTCAAACAGGTCATGCAGAAATGTTTTCTAAAATTTGTCATGCATGATCTATGCAGGCAAAAAAGATATTCGTCAAACGAGGAACCAAATAAAAATCCAATGAGTTCGAACTCAATAAATTCATGCTAGGAGAATATGGAAATAATGCCAGGATTATGTCCAAATAAACTTCTAAATGTGTTGTATAAATCAAGACCAATAATTAAGTTTACATGGAATTAAAATGGAGGCCTGATATTAATATACTGTATTATGCATATTGAGCAACATCGAATGGACACTGTTTGCAATATTTTTTAATTCCATCAAATGAATTATTAAATCTTTAGTATACATGGTAAAGAAGACAATCATACTATGCTAAATAAACAGATATTCAGGGGGCATCAGATGAAATTTCTGATCCATTGTTCCCTAAAACTGACAAAAAGATGACCATGAAATGTTTATATCTTTTGTGCAGATAGATGCAAAGCCAACGAATCACAATAAAATATCTACTGCCCATTAGTAATACTTCAACAGAAATATTGACATATAAAACCCATGCAATTATAACCATTGATATACACATGTACTGCAAAAGCAAGCATTGCACAAGCAATAATATTTCTTCTATCCTTCTTAAATTACTTTCTCATAAATCTGGTAAAATGTAGAAAACCTCCTTCAAAACAAAATGTTAACAAAGGTAATTTTGAAATTTTTCAATGAAAGTAAAGGGCAGTAATAATGTTGCTTGCACAACTTACAGTGAGGATCATCTCCCCTTGGTGACGTCTGTACAGCAACTGGTGGGGTTTGCCGTCTGCAAACAGGCCCGCCTTTCCTACACCATCTGCAAGATTGACAAATTTGTGCCAAATAAACAGAAAAAAACATCATCGGTTCTAAAGTCCCATCAAAGTTGTCTTCTTCAAATTCCTAAACTGTATGAGGATCAGAGGACAAATGCATAATTTGGTAGAGTTTTATAATCCTTACATACATACCATAAGCTTTCCATAAGTGACTCTTCTATTATGTATTTGCATAACTTGTAAGGCACTGGAGCAAATAAAGAGATACTTTTTATATGGGCAATATTTGCCCGGAGCGCATAACCACTAAAGGATCATTTCTGTGGTGGTAATTCTCCTTTATAACACATATTGCAGCGACAAAATTTTGGTCGCTACTTTCATGCGCTGAAATGGCATGGTTAGCATAAATATTTCTTAATAAAATTTACATACCTGCAGAGAGAATTTATTCCTCAATAATGTTTGATAAATATTGGTACGATACCAATTAGATTTTGGATGCAACACCAATTTAAACCTACACACATATGCAATTTTAAACAAATCTCAATAACCTCCACTGTGTTCAATTTTATCGATCATCTGCTACACTGCTACACTGAAAGGATTGTGTCATTTTGATTGGTCAATTGATTCTATTAATAAATTCATTTGTCATCCGATTGGTTGAAGCATATTTTGAAGGGTAAAACACGGCAGGGTAAACTCTGCGATCTGTACATAAATGTAGATTTATACAAAAGTTTAAACTGGAATTAAACGCATATCCTAGGTAAATTTCTGCACATATTAAGCAGTTTACGTGTTGTTTAAGTAAAAGACATTGATAGATAACTTTATTGTTGCAAATAGTGGACATTTATGAAATTTTAAGAATCAGTTTTCCACCACATAAAATGCCATTCGGCAATGAAAGGTTACTGCGAATTTAGCCTAATCGAAAAAGTAGCACTAAATTTGCAAAAAAAATCACATTTATTAGACAAATATTCACCCCAGGGCTCACACCACAATTAGCCGAATAAATCAATGGCTACAAATTTGAATATATGGCTAACAAAAATTCAGTTTGGCTTTAAAATGTTCTTTATAGAAATTTGGCAAAATTAACACTTTTTCAACAAAATATGGCCAGCTCTGCACCCCTTCATCTCTTTATGTTGTTTGTATGATACCCATTGGAATTTTAAAACAAACCCAGTAGAGGAATCCAGTTGACATACTTTATGTGACCCAAAGTTGCGAAAAACAATTTTTGTCTTTTTAAGTTGAATATGTATGTAAAACGAGATTCTAACCTAAAATGTTCAATTTCCGATATTGAAGGGTTTTGGTTTTTGAGCCTTTTATTTGGTTAAAAATTAAAAACTATAAATGGGGCAAGCTGTCAATGGTTTTATAAAGTTCCAGATTTTTGATGTTCTGTTTATGGTATGTTGTATATTACTTACGTATGGCATATCCCTGGTTGGTGTTGAGATATATGCCATGGTTAGGGTCCAGGTAGACGATAATGAAGTCATGTGTAATATACCTGCAAAAACAACAGTGACGGCTTCAGTGGCAAAGACTGTAGCTATAAAAAGATATTTTCAAGTTTGCTTTAAATCTTTCACCTATTTCTTTGACATGATTAGTGTTCAGACAGGCATAAAGTATTGGCCACCTTCCTCATGACTTGCATTTTGCTGATCACTACAGTTTTGATTGAAAGCCACAAACAACTTTTAATTTCTGGGTTTTGTCATGTTGTAATTGTTATTTTTTGTTGTTGTTGAATTTTATTGTGAATAATACAAACTGAAACACATTTGTAAGGAAAGTGTGAAAATAAAATTTAATAACATTAACACTAAAACTGAGTGACACAACAAACAGGATACAGACTTCAAGTTGTTAGAGCCAAGGATAAAACCTTTAAAACACACAAACTATAAGCTTGTACTTGAACATGCTTGAATATTAGAGGACACTTTCAGCATCTTTTAATTTAACAATGAAATGTTTGATATAACAATATGTGGCGCGTCGTGGGAAAACCGGACTTAATGCATGTGCGTAAAGCGTAGTCCCGGATTAGCCTGTGCAGTCTGCACAGGCTAATCTGGGATGGCACAATCCGCTTTTACAGCATTTTCTGTTTCAAGGAAGTCCCTTCTAAACATAAATTCACTGTAGACGGAAAGTGCCGTCCTGGATTAGCCTGTGCGGACTGCACATGCTAATCAGGGACGACACTTTACGCATATGCATTAAGACCGGTTTTCTCACGACGCGCCACATTTGTTATCTCATGGGTATCATGATGTAAGGCGTGTGGGAAAACCGGGCTTAATGCACTTTCTGCCTACAGTAGATATGTTTAGAAGAGACTTCCTTGAAACAGAAAACACCATAAAAGCACACACGCATTAAGCCCGGTTTTCCCATTACACGCTGATATCATGTGTAAACTTACCTTACGGGAACATAATAATTATTGTATGCACATGCAATAGATATGATGCAAAATATTTATATTATTGCGTGTGCATACGTATCATTGCATACTCTGTTACTAAATGTTTAATATTCAAGTGCAAGAGCCATCCAACAAGATAATGAAAATATTTTGTATGCAATTCTGCGCGCATGACATGGGTGTCTCTCCGTCATGCAAGACTACTCGCAGGAGAAGCCTACAAGGGGAGTTGTGGGGAGCTAGCTGGCCTTCAGGAGTCCCATTACGTGAGTCAGTCTAACATCAAGGAAAGCAAAGCCTTTGAATATGCCACATACCATCAGCAGGGCACATATTGACCAACAAATTCTAAGACTAAAGAATAAAGGAGGCGCGTCATGTGAAAAACGGACTTAATGAATGTGCGTAAAGTGTCGTCCCGGATTAGCCTGTGCAGTCGTCTTTCCACTTTTATGGTATTTTCTGTTTCAAGGAAGTCTCTTCTAAACATTAATCCACTGTAGGTGGAAAGCGCCGTCCTGGATTAGCCAGTGCAGACTGCACAGGCTGATCCGGGACGACACTTTAAGCACATGTCTTAAGCCCAGTTTTCCCACGACACGCCTCAAAGAATGTGCTAACACTCATAAATATGCTGGGTACCAATGTCACTAATGTCACTAACAGATCATTCTAGATAATTAAATAATTAGAACATACCAGTTTCAATGACATTCTTTATTCTTATGTCTTAACTCTAAAATGGTTGGCGAATACTTTGTTGACCAGAACTGTACATTTTGAAGTCGTCTGCTTCATAAAATCAAGGAATTAGCAATTGAAAACCACCTTCCTTTTACAATGTCTAACACCAATAAGCTCAATATAAGAAAACAAGATGTACAAAATAAAAAATATATATATATGCTGGTATATACTGTTTCTAGTAGAAGCACGATTACTAAAAATGTGTTATGGCCTATATAATTAAATTTACAAAGCTCCTTATATAATTAAGCAAAGAAAACATTTATTTACAAAAAACATGGTATTTTCTTTATTAGTTTGATAAATGTTATGTAGAACACAACAAACCCCACAGATTGATTTAACTTACCCAGTGGCTCTAGAACAGTGCGGGAAAATAATCCACTATTAGTAATGGTGTACATGCAGCACCAAACAAGTACAGTGTGTGCATAATTAATAGCATCAATGACGACTAAATAAATGTCAAGTACAACTAGAAAGCACTTAAAGACTGCAGACCTCTGCCAAGATAGGTAATCAAATTAACAATTTAATTTTGCAATGAAAGGTTACACCCCTTGCACTGTCTCCCAATAATATTTAAGGCGTGTTGTGGGAAAACCGGGCTGAATGCATGCGTGTAGTGTCATCCAACATAAGCCTGTGCAGTCCGCACAGTCCGCACAGGCTAATCCAGGACGGCAACCGCCTACAGTGGATTTATGTTTAGAAGAAAATACCAATAGAGCTCCGCGAGTCGGATGTGTCGCCTGATGCCGGATGGCTTAAGTGAATCCAAATGAAGAAGCACTTAAAGTTAATGCTCAACTTTTTTAAACAGATTTATTGAAATCTTCAAAAGCACTGCACTCTGGCTAATTCCAAAGAAAATACTTATTAAAACCAAAAATGCGACACAAAAATAAGTATGAAAATTTACAAAGGGCAATAACTCTGAAAGTATGAGGTGCAGAGTAACGGTTCTTGTGCACTGTACTTCTCCTTAATGAGACCTATCTACCTATGAAGTTTCAAGTTGATAGCTTTCATAGTCTTAGAGTTATGCTCCGGACAAAAATTAAGTATGAAAATAAACAAAGGGCAATAACTCCAAAAGTATGTGATGCAGAGTAACGGTTCTTGTGCAATGCACTTCTCCTCAATGAGATCTATCTACCTATGAAGTTTCAAGTTGACAGCTTTCATAGTCTTAGAGTTATGCTCCGGACAAAAATTAAATATGAAAATAAACAAAGGGCAATAACTCCAAAAGTATGTGATGCAGAGTAATGGTTCTTGTGCACTGCACTTCTCCTCAATGAGATCTATTTATCTATGAAGTTTCAAGTTGATAGCTTTCATAGTCTTAAGAGTTATGCTCCAGACAAAAATTAAGTATAAAAATAAACAAAGGGCAATAACTCCAAAAGTATGAGGTGCAGAGTAACAGTTCTTGGGCACTGCACTTCCCCTCAATGAGATCTAGCTACCTATGAAGTTTTATGTTGTTAGCTTTAATTGTCTAAGAGTTATGCTCCGGACAAGCGAAAGGGCACGCCGCTGCCGACGCCACTGCCGCCGCCGCCGACGACATAAGTAACCCCTATATGTCGCCTAGTCAGGCGACACAATAAAAGTGGAAAGTGCTGACCTGGATTTACCTGTGCAGTTTCTGGGACAACACCTTCTGCCTAAAGTGGATTTATGTTTAGAAGAGACTTCCTTGAAACAGAAAATACCATTAAAGCAGAAAGTGTCGTCTCGGATTAGCCTGTGCGGATGTCCCACGACACGCCTCATATATGTCAAAACACTCAAGAAAATTAACTTGTTTTTCACCAGCACTGCTGATAAAGCCATGTTGTTTTTTTTGGAAAGTGTATCACATATTTGTGAAGCTCTTCTTTACGATGTACTGATAAAATTTAATATTGGAATTTGATAATTATTTTTAAATATGATCACAAATTGCACAAACAGTATTGAACGTTAAGATTATTTGAAATTATAACAGTCACATATGCATTGGAAACAAATATATAATATCAAAATTATAATTGTCACATATGCATTGGAAACAAATATATAATATCAAAATTATAATTGTCACATATGCATTGGAAACAAATATATAATATCAAAATTATAATTGTTACATATGCATTGGAAACAAATATATAATATCAAAATTATAACAGTCACATATGCATTGGAAACAAATATATAATATCAAAATTATAACAGTCACATATGCATTGGAAACAAATATATAATATCAAAATTATAACAGTCACATATGCATTGGAAACAAATATATAATATCAAAAGAAAACTGTAACAAAAAATAAACTAAATGATCCAAAACTAACAAAGTTGTTGTGCTCTACAAACAACATCAAGCAAGCATTCAAGCACATGTGTGGAAATACCAAAATTGTGTACTTGTTTATGGACAAGTTCATTGCAAAATTATTCTTGTTTGCGAGCAAAAGTCACATGTCCAAAAAAAAATTTAGTTTTTATTCTAGGCCTTCCTGATATATATTTCCATTAAATAATATATACAATACAATTTGTTATTCAAATGTATGAGTATATAATACCATGATAATTAACTTCCAACTTCTACATCATTTGCACACCCTGATATTGCCCATGGACAAGTAGACAAGAAAAATTTACATGTACATGTCCGACAGTAAAATTACCCACGTCGGACAAATCGGGGCATAGGATTTCCACACCCCTGATTCAAGTACTCTACATGTACTTGCATTAGTGAAACGTGCATGTGAATAGATGTGCGTATCTACATTGTTGTCAATATTAAAATGTACATAGAAAAATACATGAATTTAAAGCTACGCTGTTTCTAACATCAGAGTATGAGACTACTTGACTGTGATTATAAATACCGAGTCATTCTCCTTCTATTTTATAGAAACAATAAAACACAAATTTCGATTGAATGTGTGGAAAATGACAATGGGTGGCCAACAAGAATGGGAAGCCCGGTATTAATTGTCATGTAAATTTACAACCTGGTTGAAATTAATTAATGACGACAAATTATGTTCAAAAACACATTTTTATAAACAAAAAGTTTCTTGAAAGAGTACTCTATGAGTCATTTACACAAGGTGGTCAACAATTCAAATTTCTGTTTCATTACATGTATTGTTCACTAACCTAAGAACATTTTACATAGTGGTCTCTCATTTATATTTCCATATTGAATGTTAAAAATATAATACTTTCAAGGTCAATCCAAAGTCTTTAATGAAAACGTGGGTTAACCCAAACCCTGTGATATCTGAACAATTAGCCCAGTCCCCATGCCGTACAGTTGTGACAGATTTCAATTTACATGTAAGGCACTAAAGTCCAGAGTTTTTTAACTATGATATATTTAAATTGTGCAATATTATTTTTAATCTATGACCTAACAACACAAGCCGAGCACCCCTGCCATTCCCCACCCACCACTCACCTCTGGCTGTATATGAACAATAGGATCATGTTTCGCGTCATTCCCGGACTGACCCGGAAAACCAGTTCCAGCCGCTCTGTCCGGGTCTCCTCTGCCTCTTTTGGCGGGTCGTAGTTGTAATGGAGGATGGACTCACCAGTGAAGTAGCCGGACGCCTCTGTGTGAGTAAAGCTTGGTTACTCAGCAACGTTTAATATGCGGCTTCATATTAACAATCTCTTTGGGAAACATTCATGTTTTTGAGGTCTATTAATAGTGAAGAAGAAAATGTGTGTTTTATTAGTCTATAAAATCAACTGTTTAAACAATCAGTAGTCTATGTATAAATGTAGTCAATACTAAAATGTTTTATATAAATAATTTGTAATATACTGTAACATATTTTATCAAATGCAAAATCAACTCTATATTATTTAAAATTGATGTTGTGCGAATGAAAAAAATTTGCAGTATTAAACACTTGTGATATATTAAAATACTAATGCTTATTGAAATATGGCATTTATTCTCTTGTCTGGATGATGTTCATTTTACTGACTGTTTAGCAAGCTTATTTAAGAACAGATCATTTCATGTTTACAATCCATACATCATAAGAGTTAAAACTTTGAGTTAAAACTTTGATTACAACATCGCTAGATGGAGCTTATCATAAGTAAGCTAGTGACTAACTGTGCCACTCCACCCACCTGTTTCGCACGTTGGCCCGGCGAACTCACTGAAGGTGCAGTCACACACGTATCTGCCGTCTTGCCATTGCTCGTCACACGCACCGCCATTTTTGCACGGTGAACTCTCACAACCATCCTTGCACATCGCCGACACAGCTAGTAATATGAAAGTTATAATACAATTGTTAATACATACACAGTCAAATCAAAAACATAAATGTTGTTCAATAATATTTTGGATTGATCTATATGTCAGATCATTTAATCTCAAATGTTAGTTTTATCTCTGAGAGATGCTTAGCAAAAGTAAAAAGACATTACTTATCATATTATACAAGTACAGGTTAAAATAGCTAAACAGATATTTTGTTTTTTATACTTCAACTGACAGATTACACAACTAACTAAAACTACATTAATTCAACACATTATATCATTATGTCGTCTGCATCAGGATATTTTCCTACCTCCATTGCTCTTCTGGGCTTCGTTCTGCAGATGTAAGACAGCTGAGCCGATTTTAAGGCCGCGTATGCAGCCGTATAGCGTCTGGTAGGACGACATGTTTCCTGGGACTCCGCCCACGTACACGTGTATCCCAGCAGGCCCTGGGGTGGGGCCACGCACAGGGGACACACGCTCCTCTGTAAGCATAATAATGGCCATGCATTTGTTATTTATATCAAATAATTTTCAAATTGTACAGTTTGATGTTTTAGGCTTATTTTACATAAGTATAGCAGTAATGTTTTTGACAAGGCATCACAATATGCAACAAGAAACATATAAGGCATGTCGTGGGGAAACCGGGCTTAATGCATGTGCATAAAGTGTTGTCCCGGATTAGCCTGTGCATAATCCAGGACGGCACTTTCTGCTTTTATAGTATTTTCTGTTTCAATGAAGTCTCTTCTAAACATAAATCCGCTGTAGGTGGAAAGTGTTGTCCTGGATTAGACTGTGCGGACTGCACAGGCTAATCCGGGCCGACACTTTACGCACATGCAGTAAGCCCGGTTTTCTCACGACACGCCCCATCTCATTGTTAACTTCCTACACATTATGATTATAACAGCGAGCTTGAACGCTTCAGGTAACAAATCAGCTTTATTGTATCATCTTATAAAATTGGTTTGGTACAAAGTATTAAATATAAATAGTCTAAGTGTGTGAACAATTATAATACAGCTGATCTTTGTTATAATGAACTTGTTTAAGTAAAAGTTTTGGATAAGTGGAAGTGGAAACTAAATCCTTCTTTCTTGTTTTATATAAAATTAATGCAGTTGTCAACTTTTAACTCGAAGTTTCAGTCGAAGTGGTTTCCTATCCCACATAATATTTTCACACTTACTTCTATGTTAAGTTTGTCACACATTGCAAAACATCTTAAACATTAAAAAAATATGTTTGTTTCAGGTTACATGCCCAACAAAATTAGGGTAGGTAGGTCGTGATTTTTTTTTTTTTTTTTTTTTTAATTTGGTAAATGGTCAACTTGAAGATTCTAAAACTGAATAAATATTCAAAACATATCAGAAATATCCTTAAACATTGCTTATAAGTGGATACTATCAAAACAAAACACTTATTTATCCAAAAACACATATAATTATTGAAAAAGGTAAATAAAACAAAAATCATTCTTACAAACCCAATAAAATGTTCTAGGGTTGGGGCATTTTTTTAGGGTAGGTCGAGTAACCTGAAACAAACACATTTTCTTTTTACGCCTTAGCACTTCTTTTCATGGGTTTAAGTGATAAAGCCTGTCACTGAGTTAATGAGCCTTCATTTACTGAACTGTAGTTTATGCATACACTATTGCTATTTTATAGTACAATTTCTCAATCACTTGGATGAAGTATTTTGAGTCTGTATTTAGATTAGTCAAACTTCGGATATGTCAAAATCATTTTGAATTTCTAACAACTTTGGGATAACAATGGTCAGCTGTATTTCAGTTCGCAAACCTTCCGTGAAGGGTTTTCGGGCATATGAATCAAGCGGCAGTTTCTTGTAAGAGTTCCGCGTTGGTTCGTCATCGACATTCACAATGACCTTGATGTAGCCATCTGCGTTGTCAATGACAACCTGGTTCCAGCTGCCGTCATCAAGGACACCTGCGTACAGCAACAGTGAGTGAAAATACTTGGTTTTTCTGGTCATAATGGTGATGCACAAAGTACATATTTTAATAAAAGATTCTGACAGTGTGCTACACAAAAAACCTCTTTAATAAACAATAATTCATTGTGTAATAAAAGTCATCAGCAATCACAACTATGACTCAAACTGAACAGAATTTGCAGAATCCTGAGGAAAATATATTAAATGAATGTGTAATACCATTCATCAAAATTTGGCCGAGCAAGTTAATTTTTTATATAATTACTTAATAGAAATAAAATGTTGAGCAATTGCTGAGCAAACTTGATCCAAAATTTACCAGTGCTTTAAAGCCTCAAAATCCACATTGGGCATAAAATATTTGAGGCATATCGTGGGAAAACTGGGCTCAGTGCATGTGCATAAAGTGTCGTCCCGAATCAGCCTGTACAGTCTGCACAGGGTGAACAGGGATGACACTTTCCGCTTTTATGGTATTTTCTGTTTCAAGGAAGACTCTTCTTAACATAAATCCACTGTAGGCAGAAGGTATCGTCCTGGATCAGCCTGTGCGGACTGCACAGGCTGATCCAGGGTGACACTTTACACACATGCATTAAGCCTGGTTTTCCCACGACATGCCTCATTTTCTGTGTACAATGTCAACAATTGGTTAAAACAATGTTACTCATAGCTACACCAATTATACAACAATCGATTTAACAACGTTTTCTAACAAAAAAGTATTGCCAACCATGTAATTTGTTTAATAACATAGAGTCTGTTTACATATCTGATTAGTGTTAACCATACGAAAATGTCCCAATAGGAAAACTTGTGCACTGTGTGTTGTATTTAATCGCAAGAACAGTTAAATTAGCCATCCAGCATGCGAATGGATGCTACAAAACCGATATATTCCGATATATTACAAAATCGAGGTTTGAATTCAGTGTTAATGTCCTTCAAAAAAAAAATATATATACATTTATAAACTATGTATAAACATAAGGCATATATAACTGTTTGGTCAAAATACTTTAATTCTGAACACAAATAGAATTTTAAATTGTATTATATTTGAAGTAATGTTAATTCAAAGCGGACCCTGTGCCTTTATTATAGCACTGTCTGACCTTGGACCTCTTTCGTCTGCTGAAGGATGACGTTGAATCTGTTGAATCGGGCGATGATCTTGTTGCTGTCTTGCAGGTGGACTTGGATGAAGTTGTTGAGGTAGTCGTGCACGTAGATCAGCAGGGTGTTACGCAGGAAGGTGCGGAAGTTGAAGATGATCGTGTCGTCAAGGAAACCAGAGTCGACAGGTGCAAGGAAGTGAAGGTATGAGCTGCGTGTTCCGAGGAATGTCACAGAATCGGTGTTGAGATCTGTACAAGAGGTGATTACATGACCATATACTTAAAAGTTTTGGGATGAAAATGACATAATATAATTATACACAAAAAAGCAGACACTGCACACATGTCACCTATGAAACAAGGACCATTCTGAAATACCAGCATGGGCGTAAGTAGGCATACTTCTATATGCATGTGCGGATAAATCACAACATCTATGTGAAAATAAATAAATAAAAGGTGGTAAGGTTGTGAAAATGTGGTCAAAAGAAATCAAAGCTCTATACGGTTGAAAACATTGTTCTTAATCTTTCATTACAACTTAGGGCAGTCAATTAAGCAGATTTTAAAGATTTATGCTTTGATTCTAAATTTAAAGGAACCAACAATCTGCAATTGCGTGTAAACACATAACTGCCCGAGGTACGCCTCTGACCAGTATCAGGACGAACCCCACCCCCAGTAATCATTATTTCATAATCACACTCAATAATTATTGCAAGTCAGAGCTGCCCACATTTAAGAAGAAAAAGACAAATTATTACAGTTTCTTTGCGGCATACTATTACAGCATTATAAGACCATAAGACTGCTTACCAAACTCGCAGCTGTAGCCAGAGTGTGCCCAGGGGTTGGCACAGATGCACTGGTGGGCGCCCCACTCCTCTACACAGCGACCCCCGTTCTGACACGGGTTGGGCCAGCACGACGCCATACACTCCTCAAACACGTTCTGACTGCTGAAAACACAGATATGCGAGATAGAATGTAGAGTCATGGAATACAACACTTTGTGTATGTTGCAAATACTTCTTCAGTGCTCCAGATAAGGTGTACATGTGTACCAAAAATTATTTGAATATGTCAAGCCTTTCTTGAGTCATCATCCGGAAACCTTCGTTTGTAGGGGTATAACCAAACGACAAATTAAACAGACCAAACAAATTATTTGAATATGTCACGTCTTTCTGCGTCGTACAGAAACCATGCTTTTAGGGAAATTAAGTCAAAAAGGAGCCATTTCAAAATTTAGTGGGTTGTAACCAAAGTCGAAATTCAATGGTATTATATGATGTTACACCTATTTACATAAAATAAATCAAATATGTGAAGCCTTTATGACTTATTGTGCAGAAACTGTGTTTTGGGGAAATTTTAGTCAAAAAGGAGCCACAACTCTGTATAAATTTAGTGGTTTGTAACCAAAGTTGAACCTGACCTGTATTTTATGATGTTACACATGTGTACCAAAAATTATTTGAATATGTCAAGCCTTTCTTGAGTTATTATCCGGAAACCGTGTTTTTGAGGATTTTCATCAAAAGGGACCATAACTCTTTCAACATTTAGTGGTTTGTAACCAATTTTGAACTTGACCTGTATTTTATGATGTTACACATTTGTACCAAAATGTATTTGAATATGTAAAACCTTTCTTGATCATCGGGAAACCAAAAGCCAACAAACCGACAGACCGACAAGCTCACTCCTATATACCCCCCCTAAACTTCTTTTGTGGGGGTATAAATATAGTCTAAGAATATTACACTAGTATGGTGTTCTGAGAACTTGTATCAGCCGAGTTGATTGTGTTAAGTTGTATTGCACGAGAGGCGATGCTACTTGACACAACCAACGAGACTGATACAAGTTTTCAGAACACCATACTAGTGTAATATTCCATTTATTATATACTTTTTTTAGCATAATATTCTTTAAAATACCAAAACAAATCATGAACTATTTTATTCACGTAGACCATTTTTATCTCTGAAATGATTTGTATAATAATGATGTCATTATATGCCACTTAAGGACTATGTCAAAACAATATACATGTGATTCTATGTCCAGTGGATATTATTGAGTCATTTTTAATTGTGCTGGATTTTAAATACACAATATATCGCAATCACGGGTACCTGGAGTCTATGAGATTGTTCAGTGGGAAAGCCAGCCCATTGTAGGCCAGTCCCCGCATGCATCCCACCATCCCTCGCACACTCTCCACGACAGGGTCTTTCTGTATGCTGAACAAAAATGTACAAAAATCAACAGACATACATATTCCATATTCATGCTGCGACGTAGAGGAGTGAACCTCTTGTAGTAAAACACTCCTTTTGACTACCTTATTAGTGTCAACAAAATCAAATGCGCAATGATACATCTAATATTGCTTGCGTACAACTATGTAGACGTCACTATATGCATGGAGAAAAATTATTGAATAACAGAATGTATGTTTCTGAAATACATTACAACACCCTAGAGGTACTTTCATATTATCGATGTGTCAAAATATTTAAATGAGCAATGTAGCATTATGCCTGCAGTTCCCATGGTGTAAAACTATCAATAATGGGAAGCCACCAAACCTGCTAGGGACTCCTCCGACGTAGAGAATTCCTGAGAAAATGGCGACGGTCGGCACACCGTCGGGAATGTCCAAAATCTGCTCTGTCATGTCCAGCATACACCGGACATTGTGCTGGTCAGTCTCTATGGAAACCTCGTGCCACTGACCGTTACTGACCGCCACCGGACTGACGATGTCCACTTCAAGCTTCTTCAGACCCCAGCGGAAATAAAATTTCACAGTTTTCTCTGGAAATGAAACATTAACAAACTTCCTTAATAAAATACATTACCTAAAAATTGGGATGAGATCACTAAGAGAATTTGCTTCATAGAATTTATATTAAATTAAAAGGGCATATACTAATGCATGTAGAATCAAAAGATTATTGCATTCCATTCTTAATTATCAAATTACACCAAACAATTTAGTTTTCCTTACATAAATCAATAACAGGTGAGCTAGTATTGATAAGGAAAACACTAAGAAAACAAATGAGGCGTGTCGTGGGAAAACCGGTCTTAATGCATGTGCGTAAAGTGTCGTCCAGGATCAGTCTGTGCAGTCCACACAGGTTAATCCGGGATGACACACTCTGTTTACAGTAGATTTATGTTTAGAAGAGACTTCCTTGAAACAGAAAACACCATAAAAGCGGGAAGTGTGGTGTACTAATCTGGGACGACACTTAATGCACATGCATTTAGCCCGGTTTTCCCACGACACGCATCAAATACTAAACACTGTTTTACGGCAGGCATAAATCAATACAATTCTATGCCACATAATAAATTAAATTCCTGCTTACCTGAAGTAACTGCCACAATGAAATAATTTATGTTTTCCGGAGTCCCAGTCTGGTACAGAACAATTGCACTGGGATGGTGGGTGCGGAAACTTATCCGGAGATCACCTGACCGCCACGGCCGACTGACAAGGAAACAGTCATCCGTGCTGAACGTAACCGCAGTAACCGGGCGCTGGCGAGCTAAATATATAGATCATCATCCTTTGAACGTTTTTATTTGAACAGCACAAAGCTGAGTTCTATTTAATATAAATATTGTTTACTATATGGTGAGTGAAGGCATGTTTAATTTTTTTAAATACCAAGTACAATGTTTGCAATCTTAAAACTTAAATGACCTTTATTAAACTAGAGTTTCAAAGTGAATTAAGATCATCTACAATCTATAAATACTGGAACACTATAAATGAAAAACAAACCAAAGTGATAAATATTACATATAATTTATATACAGGAATCACTTATAACAGAAAATTTATCATTTTCATGAAATGAGGCGTGTCGTGGAAAAACCGGTCTTAATGCATGTGTCTTCTAAACATAAATCCACTGTAGGCGGAAAGTGCCGTCCTGGATTAGCCTGTGTGGACTGCACAGGCTAATCTGGGACGACACTTTATGCACATGCATTAAGACCGGTTTTCCCACGACACGCCTCAAATTTTATTGGTGTAAACATGTCTTTTGACTCTGTAATAGTAGTCCCACCATTTGATCAGAAAGGGTATCGAGGGTTGAGCACTATTGTATCTGATACAGAAATATTAAGCAGCTACAACAGTTTAACAACCAACCCTCGGTATGTCAGTTTGACATCTTACTCACTGTTCCCCCAACAAATCAGCGGCCCCAGGGTGAGGTTGGCAGTGCCAGGGTCCAGAGGATTGTCGTCCTGCTCTATGGTTACCTCGGTGATGGGCAGTTGACTAGCAACACTGTTGTAACCTTCATCAGAGGTCAAGGTCATCGTCTCTATGAATGACAGAAAAATTGTACTGGCTAAAATTTAATTTTTAACCATATACAGCCTTACTAAAATAAATAACACAAAATAATGTAAAAATGGAAGCAGATAAATAAATAATTGCAATAAAAGTGATAACTGAATGACTGCTGTTTCGATGTGTAACCATGGATAAAGTAAATTGTTGGAAATCTCAAGCACTAATAACTTAAATTAAATATGTACATTCTATTTACTACAATTGTTCATACATCACTCTTCCCTCAGATATTCAATGAAACTATACTTACATGGTAGACCTACATCATGGACTCTCAGCACATTAAATTAGTTACATAGCTGTCAAGATATTAACAAATTTTACACATTAAAGATGGTTAACCTCTCCTCAGTTAGCAATTATTACAACTCACTATTATCACAGTTACACCTGTCCCCAGCACAGGAATCTGTTAGAGAGCATGTGCAGTGACCCGGTTGGTTGTCATTCGTGCCAAGGTATTCCACCATATCCCAGGATGCAGATCGGAACCAAGTTTTGGTACCCAAACTGAAGTACATTCAATTTGTCAGTATTTGTATCAAAGTAAAAATGTTAACTGACACTGGTATACATTAATTTGAAACATTTTCTTGAACTGTAAACATGAAAAAAATAAATTATGTAACTCAATTATTTCACTGTTCTGAATATGAACATATACTGTTCTCAAATGTCAACAATATTATTTATATAAAGTAATTTTGTTTTCTCAAACTGTGCAACATGAATTTTCAGATATTAAATGGTTTTAACCCCCTTTTTGGAGTTAAAACCTGTAAAAACTAATTTTCTGAAGACTATGTGTAACATATGTTATAATATTTATCTGGATAACTATTTATGGATCAATAATTAAACATATTTGAAGATGATTTTTCTATTGGCATTTATAATTGTTTTCAACTAACAAGAACATAAATGTGCATTCAGATAATTATGAGGAAGTTTTGCTTTCATGTTTTAAATTTCTTTCAACTTCTTGATAAAACCTAAACTGTAACTGGATTGTGACTACCAACATACACTAAGGTCTACCTAAACCCAACCCCTTAGTAGTAACCCCTCGGACATAATGGATGCCAAATGAACCACCCCACAGACCTGATGGGAGCGTGAATGCAGTCATGGATGACAAATGAACCACCCCACAGACCTGATGGGAGCATGAATGCAGTCATGGATGCCAAATGAACCACCCCACAGACCTGATGGGAGCATGAACGCAGTAATGGATGCCAATGAACCACCCCACAGAACTGATTGGAGCATGAATGCATTCATGGATGCCAAATGAACCACCCCACAGACCTAATGGAAGCAGGATGCAGTCATGGATGCCAAATGAACCACCCCACAGACCTGATGGGAGCATGAATGCAGTCAAACTGGTCTACCTAGACCCAACCACTTAACTCCTCGACCATAATGGATGCCAAATGAACCACCCCACAGACCTGATGGGAGCATGAATGCAGTCATGGATGCCAAATGAGACACCCCACAGACCTGATGGGAGCATGAATGCAGTCATACTGGTCTACCTAGGCCCAACCACTTAACTCCTCGGCCATAATGGATGCCAAATGAACCACCCCACAGACCTGATAGGAGCGTGAATGCAGTTATGGATGCCAAATGAACCACCCCACAGACCTGATAGGAGCGTGAATGCAGTTATGGATGCCAAATAAACCACCCCACATACCTGATGGGAGCATGAATGCAGTCATGGTTGCCAAATGAACCACCCCACAGACCTGAGGGAGCACGAATGCAGTCATGAATGCCAAATGAACCACCCCACAGACCTGATGGGAGCATGAATGCAGTCATGAATGCCAAATGAACCACCCCACAGACCTGATGGGAGCATGAATGCAGTCATGGATGCCAAATGAACCACCCAACAGACCTGATGGGAGTGTGAATGCAGGCATGGATGCCAAATCAGACACCCCACAGAACTGATGGGAGCATGAATGCTGTCATGGATGCCAAATGAACCGCCACAAAGACCTGATGGGAGCATGAATGCAGTCATGGTTGCCAAATGAACCACCACACAGACCTGATGGGAGCATGAATGCAGTCATGGATGCCAAATGAACCACCCCACAGACCTGATGGGAGCATGAATGCAGTCATGGTTGCCAAATGAACCACCAAACAGGCCTGATGGGAGCATGAATGCAGTCATGGATGCCAAATGAGACACCCCACATACATGATAGGAGCATGAATGCAGTTATGGATGCCAAATGAACCACCCCACAGACCTGATGGGAGTGTGAATGCAGTCATGGATGCCAAATGAGATACCCCACAGACCTGATAGGAGCGTGAATGCAGTTATGGATGCCAAATGAACCACCCCACAGACCTGATGGGAGCATGAATGCAGTCATGGATGCCAAATGAGACACCCCACAGACCTGATGGGAGCATGAATGCAGTCATGGATGCCAAATGAACCACCCCACAGACTTGATGAGAGCATGAATGCAGTCATGGATGCCAAATGAACCACCCCACAGACTTGATGGGAGCATGAATGCAGTCATGGATGCCAAACGAACCACCTTACAGACCTGATGGGAGCATGAATGCAGTCATGGATGCCAAATGAACCATCCCACAGACCTGATGGGAGCATGAATGCATTCATGGTTGCCAAATGAACCACCCCACAAACCTGATGGAAGCATGAATGCAGTCATGGATGCCAAATGAACCACCCCACAGACCTGATGGGAGCATGAATGCAGTCATGGTTGCCAATGAACCACCTTACAGACCTGATGGGAGCATGAATGCAGTCATGGATGCCAAATGAACCACCCCACAGACCTGATGGGAGCATGAATACAGTCATGGATGCCAAATGAACCACCTTACAGACCTGATGGGAGCATGAATGCAGTCATGGATGACAAAGGAACCACCTTACAGACCTGATGGGAGCATGAATGCAGTCATGGATGACAAATGAACCACCCCACAGACCTGATGGGAGCATGAATACATTCATGGATGCCAAATGAACCACCCCACTGACCTGATGGGAGCGTGAATGCAGTCATACTGGTCTACCTAGACCCAACCACTTAACTCCTCGGCCATAATGGTTGCCAAATGAACCACCCCACAGACCTGATAGGAGCGTGAATGCAGTCATGGATGCCAAATGAACCACCTTACAGACCTGATGGGAGCGTGAATGCAGTCATACTGGTCTACCTAGTCCCAACCACTGAACTCCTCAGCCATAATGGTTGCCAAATGAACCACACAGACCTGATAGGAGCGTGAATGCAGTTATGGATGCCAAATGAACCACCTTACAGACCTGATGGGAGCATGAATGCAGTCATACTGGTCTACCTAGACCCAACCACTTACCTCCGCGGCCATAATGGTTGCCAAATGAACCACCCCACAGACCTGATAGGAGCCTGAATGCAGTTATGGATGCCAAATGAACCACCCCACAGACCTGATAGGAGCGTGAATGCAGTCATGGATGCCAAATGAGACACCCCACAGACCTGATAGGAGCGTGAATGCAGTCATGGATGCCAAAGGAGACACCCCACAGACCTGATGGGAGTGTGAATTCAGTCATGGATGCCAAATGAGACACCCTACAGACCTGATGGGAGCATGAATGCAGTCATGGATGCCAAATGAGACACCCAAAAGACCTGATTGAAGATTGAATGCAGTCATACTGGTCTACCTAGACCCAACCACTTAACCCCTCGGCCATAATAGATGCCAAATGAACCACCCCACAGACCTGATAGGAGCGTGAATGCAGTCATGGATGCCAAATGACACACCCCACAGACCTGATGGGAGTGTGAATTCAGTCATGGATGCCAAATGAGACACCCCACAGACCTGATGGGAGCATGAATGCAGTCATGGATGCCAAATGAGACACCCAAAAGACCTGACTGAAGATTGAATGCTGTCATACTGGTCTACGTAGACCCAACCACTTAACCCCTCGGTCATAATAGATGCCATATGAACCACCTCACAGACCTGATAGGAGCGTGAATGCAGTCATGGACGCCAAATGAACCACCCCACAGACCTGATGGGAGCATGAATGCAGTCATGGATGCCAAATGAACCACCCCACAGACCTGATGGGAGCATGAATACAGTCGTACTGGACCCACTGTTTACACCAGGCCGACTCTGTGGTCAGACGGACCAGCCCTCCCAGGTCCAGGGCCCTGAAACAGAAAACACCACCAGTGACATGACCAATGCCTGAATCATCTCAGACATAAGCAAAAGACATGTATATGTATGTATTTACTGCTATTCCTCCTTCAAAACATCCATTGTGAACTACTGCCTTTACCTGAATAACCTATGACAGGCCTTTGAACTTTTGTTCATAAATATTTGTATGAATATTCAGCAATTTCTGGAATCAGAGAATTAATTACCAATACTCCCTTTTGAAATAAACTACACCCACATAACTGATACACATTCACAAATGTGAACAATAAAAGTCTGATTTCTGAAAAGAATTAAAAAAATAATTCATGATTACTTTAGTTCTGATTGTTAAGGGTAGTTTGTTTTTACATATAATTATCAAGACCAACTGTATAAACATGTTGCCTTGGGGGGAACATTTTTTATCAATTTGGTGTTCCATTTTTAAAGTTATTTTCATCATTGTTTAAGTTACCTGTAGGTGAGAAATGTCTTCATGTTTCTCATCATAGGTCCCCGTACAGCTGTGTTGGCTTCAAGGTTATGCTCCACGATTGTGCGACCAAAGAATTCGTAATTCTCCTCGAATCCCATCTCGCACATGACGTGAACTGGGTCAAGGTCACCCGGTCCATCAAGGTCAATCAGCATGACCCCTGACTGGTTGACCCCAGCTTGGAAATACTCATCACACAACTTCTTGTACTTAGCTGCAATGAAATAAGTGAACATTTTACATATGAATTTCTTCTGAACACCATGGAATCAATACAAAATGATGCAGATTAAATTTTGTATCATTTATATTTAAAAATATTGCTTATCTAAAACAATTATTTTGATAATTGTGGTATTAGGGCTGTTGAAGGATAATTTTAATATATTGCACTTCCAACATAAAATAATTAAGATACTTGTGAAATAAAAACTGTTTAAGGAGTATTTAAATATATTATAATCTAAAAAAAAATCTTGGATAATGGTTAGAACAGTAACTATTGTATTACCAAAACTATGTTCAACTAAACTCCTATCAGCTATTTTCTAACAGCATACAGACTTTCAAACAAAGAACATAGTTAGTTACATACCTTCAAAGAAACTAATTGCACTTTATTTTATGAGTGACACACTTGTTTATTATAACTCAGCAAGACACTTGAATACTCTGTGGTGTTTTCAACCTAAACATCTTCGCAACCACAACTTACAGAAATGGCAGGCTTTTCCTGTGTAGTGGGTCTCAGCGCAATCGCACGCCACGTCCGTCCACTCCGACAGACACACACCTCCGTGTTCACACATCTGGCTACCACGGCAATAGTCTGTGATGTTACAGCCGTCGATGATCAGCCCAGACGCAGCGCTGCTCTGAACCAGGTCAAGGGCGTCCAATGTCTGACCTTGAACTTTGAGGTTACGCACACAACCCACGTAGCCTTCACTGGCTGGTGTACAAAAAGAAACATGGGATTAAATTTAGTGAAAATGAGATTTTAGTATTTTAGAATAACATACGAGTGGAATGTATACCTACAGGTTAACTGTATCACACTAGTAAGCCTACAGGGTATGAAACTTGAAATTTGTTACAAAAACATAACTATTTACTTGTTTAATATAAAGCAAAACTAATTTTATTGTTATACTACTGTACTAATATTATACATGCCATAATTTTTTCAGGCCAAAACGGGACATTGACAAAAAATCGGCGGGACATTTTACATTTCAGCGGGACACCTTAATATTGTTATTTTGTTGCAGGGTCCATGGATCCCGATCGCAACATTACTTGTCATATCATTCATGTACATAATACATTTTGAGCTCATAGTACTGATTGGATGATTAATGAAGAAATAAAAATCTCGATTTAAAAACATGTATATTATATATGTCAAAGACCTTCTGCACAGAGCATTATTTTCTGTGGTAATTTTTTTATGTTGTATAGTTATCATAGAGACGTGAATAATACACACAAAGGTGTTAAGTTTACAGTAGAAGGAAACGTGACAGGTTAAATAAATTTCAAATTGCATTTTGTACTTCGTGAAAACCTTTGTTCTGCAAGAAAAGCGAGCGAAAATTATGCTGGCATGTACAAAGTCATGTCATCCTCATGGAACGCATGAGTTACTGTATACACCCTCTACGTGATGACTAACAGCAATTAGCAACATGGATTATGTGACCACCATCCCGCGAAAGCGTGACAATACACCGCTGTTTGTTTTATCATTACTGCTCCTCTGAGACATGCAGCTAGCGGGCATTGTTGTCATAGGGACCAATTAAGGGATTAACGATAAGAAGTAAATTGTTGGCCCAATGCAACTTTTATTGCATACTAACAGATTTTTGTGATTGACCGGGACAAAATGCATCTGAGCGGGACACCGGGACAAAACTCGCAAAAGTGGGACAATCCCGGTGAAACCGGGACATATGACATGTACGACTAATATGTTTAATATTAACATTTATGTATTTTATATGAAATACTCGCAAGTAAAAATCCTTCAAATAAGAGAACAATTTATATATTTTTTTTTGGGGGGGGGGGGGGGAGAGTACAAATGTATGCTCGATGGTATAAATTTAGACCTGCATGTACTAAATTGTAACTGTTGGCACAATTTTATAATTGCATGAAAACGTTTTTATAGTTACTGCATATTATTCACATTTTACCCAAATGGTACGCTTACGCACGCTACCTTTGTACTGGTTGAAGCCATAGCCGAGCACAATTCTGTTAAATATTTCCAGCTGCCCTCTGGTCTCTGTTGTAGATATGACAGTGCCGTTGACTTTCAATGTTGCAATCCTGAAAACATGTCAATTAAAAAAAATTGAACATGAATGGACAAAAATAAATTGAAGAGAACTAATTGAAACTTATTTACAAATGTGCCATTATAAAAGAAATTTTTTACATATACACAACTTTAAAAGGAAACTTCGACAAATGTACCACAATAAATGGAAACTGAATTTTTCTGAACGAAAGTTTCCAACTGTAAAAAAACACCCGTACAAATATTCCAATAGGAAAAGAGCAGGAATAGACAAGCAAATCAACAAAACACAAACATTCAGTTACAAATACACCCAATTGCAAAAAGAAATACTGTGTTTCATCATATGACCTGTTTTAATACAATGATACTTTAATTAATATTCCATAAATTTATAAAACTCCAATAAATTTAAATTGTGTTTAAACTAATAAATTTACACAAAACCTGGCCTGTGCACATGCTTGTCCAGTTTCAATTTTCAAAGTAGAGCCAGTGGCGCGTGGTGATAAAACCCGTCTTAATGCATGTGCGTAAAGTGTCATCCCAGATTAGCCTGTGCAGTCCGCACAGACTAATCCAGGACGGCACTTTCCGCCTACAGTGGATTTATGTTTAGAAGAGACTTCCTTGAAACAGAAAATACCATACAAGTGGAAAGTGCCGTCCTGGATAAGCCTGTGCGGATTGCACAGGCTAATCCGGGACGACACTTTACGCACATGCATTAAGACCAGTTTTCTCACGACACGCCACAGCCACTTTTTGAATGAACCAATCAGTGATGGCAGTCATATCTATTAACCCATGGATAATCCAATGCTATAAATACATTTAACACTTAGGCCTAAAATGGAACACTGCTTCTAGTTTAGAGCAGTAAGAAACAACAGGAATTTTTTACAGTTGGACGAGTGAAAATTATGCCTATAATGTTCTCTTGTTTTTCCTGTTGAAACAAAATTCCGCCTACCTGTGTATTGCGCTTGGAAAAAATATTTTTTCCGTGTCTATTCCTGCTTTTTTCCTGTTGGAATTTTGTATGGGTTATCTTGTTAGTACGTATAGTGTGTATGGGTTATCTTGTTAGTACGTACAGTGTGTATGGGTTATCTTGTTAGTACGTATAGTGTGTATGGGTTATCTTGTTAGTACGTATAGTGTGTATGGGTTATTTTGTTAGTACGTATAGTGTGTATGGGTTATCTTGTTAGTACGTACAGTGTGTATGGGTTATCTTGTTAGTACGTACAGTGTGTATGGGTTATCTTGTTAGTATGTATAGTGTGTATGGGTTATCTTGTTAGTACGTATAGTGTGTATGGGTTATCTTGTTAGTATGTACAGTGTGTATGGGTTATCTTGTTAGTATGTACAGTGTGTATGGGTTATCTTGTTAGTATGTACAGTGTGTATGGGTTTTCTTGTTAGTACGTATAGTGTGTATGGGTTATCTTGTTAGTACGTACAGTGTGTATGGGTTATCTTGTTAGTATGTATAGTGTGTATGGGTTATCTTGTTAGTACGTACAGTGTGTATGGGTTATCTTGTTAGTACGTACAGTGTGTATGGGTTATCTTGTTAGTATGTACAGTGTGTATGGGTTATCTTGTTAGTATGTACAGTGTGTATGGGTTATCTTGTTAGTACGTACAGTGTGTATGGGTTATCTTGTTAGTATGTATAGTGTGTATGGGTTATCTTGTTAGTACGTATAGTGTGTATGGGTTATCTTGTTAGTACGTATAGTGTGTATGGGTTATCTTGTTAGTATGTATAGTGTGTATGGGTTATCGTGTTAGTACGTACAGTGTGTATGGGTTATCTTGTTAGTACGTATAGTGTGTATGGGTTATCTTGTTAGTACGTATAGTGTGTATGGGTTATCTTGTTAGTACGTATAGTGTGTTAGCCTGTACCATATTACATTGAAATCAGTAAATACACAAAGACCATAAATAATTGAGATTGTCAAGAATGAAAAAACATGGCTGCCATCTAAAACATGCAAGACATTTACTGTACATTCAACATAGCAGCCCACTCACCCATTCTTGAAGGTCAAGGCCAGGGAGACCCACACATTAGTGTTGACTGGGTGGGGTATGGTGTAGTTCTGGGCGCGATCCATGTGGATCAGGGAGGGGACAAACTTGAGGTGGGGCTGCCCCGCTATCAACCACACCTGCCAGCAAATAACGAGTAAATTCAGTAAATGTTAAGGTAAGTACTGATATTTAAAGAAAATTTTCTATATGAAATATACATATCAGCTAGAGAGGCCAGATTTTGAACACGGCAGCTTCTTCTCCTGATACATTGAATAACTAATGAGTGACGCAGCATAATGTGGCCATTTGCCCTTTGGTAGAAAAAATGAGGCGCGTCATGGGAAGACCGGTCTTAATGCATGTACATAAAGTGATGCCCCGGATTAGCCTGTGCAGTCCGCACAGGCTAATCCAGGACGTCACTTTCCGCTTTAATGGTATTTTCTGTTTCAAGGATGTCTCTTCTAAACATAAATACACTGTAGGCGGAAAGTGCCATCCTGGATTAGCCTGTGCGGACTGCACAGGCTAATCCGGGACGACACTTTTAGTACATGCATTAAGACCGGTTTTCCCACGACGCGCCTCAAATGCATTAGTTTGACTCTTGGAAAGATAAAAAATGCAACCAAAGTGTGCATTTAAGACATAATAATAAAATTACCAAGAAGCAAACCAAATTTCAACGCATAACAGAACTTCAGTAGAATATGAATTTTTATCAATTATATATGAAATAAAATTCTAAGGTTATGCTGCTTATGCATGGTAAATAGTGTTATGAAAAGCAAAACAAGACTTTTAACCTTTCTTCAACTAATAAGAAGGTTTTACAATTGTTGCAGTAAATCTTACCTCAATATATCCAAAGTTGTACTCGATTGTGCGGTCCATATCCTGCAGACTGAGGTACAGCAGAATCGCCTCTGATCTCACGGTCTTGAAGTCAAACTCAATACCAAAGTTCGTGGCCATGTCCTTCGATGTGTCGAGAGTCAACATGGACGCTGACGTTGGGAATGATATCGGAATGTTCACCACCTCGGTGCACCCATACTCAGGCTGCATCGAGCCACCACCATTATACGCGACCTTGTCAGAGTTATGGGACATTTCGTAAAGCACAGAGATGTCATTGATGTACACGTTCTTCAAGCAGCCAACAAAGTTCTGCGTAACTTGCAGACCTGTACATACAAATACACAAAGTTTTCTTCAAACAAATCTATAATGCACAAGATCAGTGCTGATATCAGCATAAACAATAATAAGGTTTCTACAACTGATAAGCAAGCTTTAGTACAAAAATGTGTTACATGGCTCTTAAAGTTGATTATGCTTAACTATTAAAACTAATTCAATTTTAATTGATATCATATCATTCATATGAAGAATGCATGTCATGTTAATCGGTTCCCACCCCTAGTGACGATGAAGTTATTTCCTCCTCCAATGAAAATTTTTGGGTCGAGAGCAAGGTGGTGTTTATCGTGAAGAATATCCCTCACATGTTCCTTGCCATCCAAATACACATACACCTTCCTCAGACCGTGAACTATCGTAAGGTTATGCCATCTGAAAGGAAAAATTGAAAACCACTCTAATATTTATCAAGAGATGATACAAACTATGTTTGTGGAATGTTTCAGAAAGCTGGTGACAGTAGAGCTGCCAGTGCACAAATACTTTATACAATGAAAATAAACTGGGCCCTCAAACTTTGAAGCATTGTACCCAGATCATTTACATCAAAAACACTTTTGCCATTATCAATATACAAGTCTTGTGAAGACAATCTGAGGAGAGAATTTATTACACAAAATGTAGTATATCAAGCCAAGCCAGGAGATGGGATGCATACATCTGGAACAGTAGCCAATATTTATCTATAGAAATAGCATTTATTCCAACTGCGAAGAATAAAATTTTGAGTGACATGACAAACACCTACCACTTACATTTTTCTGAAGTATTGAATGAACTTACGGTAAACATGCATTTGGAATGATGTCTGTCTCAATTAATTACATACTGACAAAGCATAGCATTCTGTAGACATTTGATGGGTATATTTTAAATGTTTATACTTATGTTTATTCAATGAAATAATGTCACACATTTTCACAAACATGTACATTTTCAATGAAATAATGGAACATAAATGGTCCAAAAAATGTACATTTAAATGATCTAAATAAATTATGGACAACTAGTCATGTGTCCATAGGACACATATGCCCCACATTCCGCTGGTTGTCACAAAACTGCTGATGGAAAAAATGCACCAAAATACCCAGGTGCACAAGTTCACATGCTGATGAATATGTTTATAAAGTTTCATCAGTCTAGCAGTTATACTTTTTGAGTTACGCGCGACACAAATCCAAACATGTCATTTTTTGCTAGGGTCATAACTCCACTGATGGCGGAAAAAAATGCACCAAAATACCCAGGTGCACAAGTTCACATACTTATTAATAGGTTTATAAAGTTCTATCACTCTAGCAATAATACTTACTGAGTTACACGCGACACAAGTCAAAAATGTCATTTTTTGCTAAAAAAAGGGCTATAACTCTGCTGATGTCGGAAAAAACTGCACCAATATACCCAGGTGCACAAGTTCACATGCTGATTAATATGTTTATAAAGTTTCAAAACTCTAGCATTAATACTTTTTGAGTTACACGCGACACAAGTCCAAAAATGTCATTTGTTGCTAAAAAAAGGGCCAAAACTCTGCTGATGTCTGAAACAACTGCACCAAAATACCCAGGTGCACAAGTTCACCTGTTGATTAATACGTAAATAAAGTTTCATCACTCCAGCAGTAATACGTTTTGAGTTGCGCGGGACACAAGTCCAAAAATGTCATTTTTTGCTTTAAAAAGGGCCATAACTCCACTGATATCTGAAAAAAACTGCACCAAAATACCCAGGTGCACAAGTTAACATGCTGATTAATATGTTTGTAATGTTTCATCACTCTAGCAGCAATACTTTTTGAGTTACGAGCAACACAAGTCCAAAAATATCATTTTTTGCTAAAAAAGGGCCATTACTCTGCTGATGTCGGACGGATGGACAAGGGAAAATCTATATGCACACCCTAAAAAGTGGGGGCATAAAAATGTCATTTTTTGCTTAAAAAAGGCCATAACTCCGCTCATGTAGGAAAAAACTGCACCAAAATACCCAGGTGCACAATTTCAATTACTGATCAATATGTTTGTAAAGTTTCATCACTCTAGCAGCAATACTTTTTGAGTTACGCGTGACGTAAGTCCAAAAATATCTTTTTTTGCTAAAAAAGGGCCATAACTCAGCTGATGTTGGAAAAAACTGCACCAAAATACCCAGGTGCACAAGCCCCGATGCCGATGAATATGCTTATAAAGTTTCATCACTCTAGCAGTTATACTTTTTGAGTTATGCCCGACACAAAAATCCGACGGACAGACAGACAGACAGACTGACGGACAGGGCAAATCTATATGCCCCTCTCTAAAGTGGAGGCATAAAAAAGATTCTCCCTGTTTAAAAAAAAAACAAACTAGATTTGTCACATGAGTGACGGATATACACCTACAATATGGCCTTGTCACAAAACTCTGGCATCCATTCGAAAAAAATGCTTTAATTTGTGAATGTTTTACAGTGTAATTGGAAAAAATTTATTTCAATAGCAGCCATAACTCTGTCAACCTGACCAGTATTTTATAGTGTTACACTTATGTATCAAAAATAATCTAAATACATACATGCCATAATTTCTTCAGGCCAAAATGGGACATTGACAAAAAATCGGCGGGACATTTGACATTTCAGCGGGACACCTTAATATTGTTATTTTGTCGCATGGTCCATGGATTGCAATGTTCGTATTAAAATTGTCATATCATTCATGTACATAATACATGTATACACTAGTTAAGGCTAACATGTTTTCTTTTCTTTTTTAACGTTGAAACAAAATAAAATAAACAAAACGTCACCGTTTATACGGTATACCATAGCCTTTTCAAAGCAAAAGCGTCATTGTTGTTGCGAAACTGAAAGTAATATTTCTTTCCAGTTATATCCAGTGTGCATCCGATTTGCGCAATGACGTCACATTCAAGTCTATTTTTCTCGTTGTTCTCGAATCATAAGGTTACACTCAATCTAGTTACGGGGTCTTTCTATTCTGTAAACAAGGCAGTCCAAAGGACAGCTATATCCCTGCCGTGATCCTTCATTAGATTTTAAAGGTGACTTTGAAGTATCACACTGACCTTAATCTGGCACAGTTGGACCAGTTATGAAAGTACAGTTTCAGAAATTTAGATATGGAGCTGACACAAAAATGGAGGCTCGAACATTTGACCTTTAAGTGTGGCCTTGACCTTGAGGTGGCAAGACTGCTCCATGGCTTCTGCACATCGCTTCAATGTGATAAACATTTGAGCCAAGTTTTATAAAATCCTTCAAAGGGCATAGAAGATATGGAGCAGACACAAAAATGGAGGCTCAAACATTTGACCTTCAAGTGTGACCTTGAGGTGGCATGACTGCTTCATGCCTTCTGCACATTGCCTTAATGTGATAAACATTTGAGGCAAGTTTCATAAAAATCCTTTAAAGGCCACAGGAGATATAGAACAGACATGAAAATACAGGCTCAAACATTCAACCTTTAAGTGTGACCTTGACCTTGAGTTGGCGTGACTGGCTTATGCTTTCTGCACATGGTCTCAATGAGCAAAACATTTGAGCCGAGTTTCATGAAAATCCTTAAAAGGGTATCAGGGATATGGAGCGGACACGAAAAACTGACACGAAAATGGAGGCTCAAAAATTTTGCCGTCAAGTGTGACCTTGACCTTGAGCTAGCATGAAAGGCCCATGCCTACTGCACATCATTTCAATGACCTCAACATTTGAGCCAAGTTTCATGAAAATCCTTCAAAAGGCATAGGAGATATGGAGCAGACACAAAATGGAGGCTCAAATATTTGACCTTCAAGTGTGACCTTGACATTGAGCCGGTGTAACTGAGTCATGCCTTCTGCACATTGTCTCAATGACCTAAACATTTGAGCCAAGTTTCATGAAAATCCTTCAAAGGGTATAGGAGATATGGATTGGACACGAAATGGAGGCTCGAATATTTGACCTTCAAGTGTGACCTTGACATTGAGCCCGCATGACTGACTCATGCCTTCTGCACATCGTCTCAATGACCTAAACATTTGAGACAAGTTTCATGAAAATCCTTCAAAGGGTATAGGAGATATGGAGCGGACACGAAAATGTTACGGACGGACGGACGGAAAGACGAATGGCATTCCTAAAACCCCCCTCCCGCTTCACGGCAGGGGATTAATAATGTCCTTATGAGCATTTGTTTAGTGCTTCAACTGATTGGATAATAAATGAAGTATAAGCATTTTGATATAAAAACATGTATATTATATATGCCTTTGTTCTTGCAAAAAATGGCGGGAAAATTCCTCGTGCACGTCATGCCAACGTGCGTCAAATGTTAAAATGCACATGATACATTTTGCACTTTGTGTAAATCTTGTTCTGCAAGAAAAGCGCGCAAAAATTTTGCTGGCATATACAATATCATGTCATCCGCATGGAAGCGTGGGTGTATTTATTGCCATATAAAAACTTTATAGTTCAGAGATCTTTACTTTTGAATAAAAGTTTCGTAGCGCATAACATCAAAATTAGGTATCTGTATGGCGAACATATGCAGTTGACATTTCGTCTTTAACAGTGAAAAACAAAACAGCCGAACCGATAACGTAATTGTCGTTCAGATAGGTCAGTATTGCTCTAGGACATACTGTATACACCCTCCACGTGATGACTAACAGCAATTAGCGATAAGAAGTAAATTGTTGGCCCAATGCAACTTTTATTGCACATTAACATCGATTTTTGTGATTGACCAGGACAAACTGCATCTGAGCGGGACGCCGGGACAAACCTTGCGAAAGCGGAACAATCCCGGCGAGACCGGGACGTATGGCATATCTGCTAAATATGTGTAACCTTTCATGAGTTATTGTCCTGAAACCGTGTTTTTAAGGAATTTAAGTCAAAAAGGGGCCATAACTCAAATTTTAGTGGTTGGTAACCGAAGTAGAACTTGACCTGTGTTCCATGTTGTTACACATGTGTACCACAAATTATTTGAATATGTCAAGCCTTTCTCGAGTTATCGTCTGGAAACCATGAAAACCAACAAACCGACAAGCTCACGCCTATATAGCCCCCTTCATTTGTGGGGCTATAACAACAAGAGACAAGAAACACTGTATTATGTGAAGTTAGAATAAGACATCAAACATAGAATGGACATGATTTTTGTTCTGTTTTTCACATAAAACTGAGTATTTCATGTTGTTTATGTATGTTTGTTATATTATGTCAATACTCTTTGTATAAATAGCATTTTTCCATGACTTTTTCATTAAAACTGACTGTGTCTTTGATCATTTATACTGTAGGTATAAACTGTGTTCATGCATGCATGGACACAGTTCAATTTTTTTTTGAAAAATTTGTAAAAGCATACAAGTATACAGTTTTGTGGTAAAATCAATTTTAGTGATGCAGTTATATATGCAGGTGTCTATTGCACTAATTACTCCGCAAAATTCTTAAATTACAAATGGTAAACTGCATATAAAACATTGCTGTAATAAAACAGTTTATTCTATGTTTGAAGTCTTATTCCAACTTCACATAATAGTGTGTTCAAGATCATAATTTAATTACTGTACCAACCTTTGTAGAGTAGATCCAAGTAAATAAAAGAGTACATAATGTTTGTTCCTAAATCATTTGAAGTCATTTAAATAATTATTCGTTTGTTTTGACCACAGTTATATTAAATAATATATTAAATCTAAATTCTAAAGAAAATAAGTATATATGAAAAATAAAATAAAAACAAGACACTGTGTTCGATAAACAAATATGCCCCCGGTTAGTGCTGGCCAGCCCATTTGAATTATTGTAAGTCCAAATTAGGTCAATTTCAAAGTATGGTTAGGTGATAAGAGTGGATTGGGAATGGTCATAAGCAACAACTGTGTAAGTATCCAAGTGCTGTACTAAGTGCTGCTTTTGCTCGACGAAACAGTAAAATCTAGTTAACCAAGAAATGGCACTTTTGAATTGTAATAAGTACAAATTAGGTCAAGGTCAAGGCCAAAGTGAGGTTGGGTGATATGGGTGGATTGGGGATGGTCATAAATGAATCAACTGTGTAAGTATCCATGTGTTGTAGCAAGTGGTGTTGGTGCTAGACGAAACGGTAAAATCTAGTTAACCAAGAAACAGCCCATTTGAATTATTCTAAGTGCAAATTAGGTCAAGGTCAAAGTGAGGTTGGGTGATATGGGTGGATAGAGAATGGTCATAAGCAACAACTGTGTAAGTATCCAAGTGTTGTAGTAAGCGGTGTTGGTGCTAGATATACTGTAAAATCTACTTAACCTTGTTACGTACGGACGAAGGACGGATGGACAGGAAAATCACTATATGCCTCCCGCATCAAGATGCTGGGGGCATAAAAAGAATGCAATTAAAAACAAATTATTTTAAGGATAACCAAATAATCATAAAAGATGCGGTAACACAAAAGTATGTGACGGGGGCATAAAAAGAATGCAATTAAAAAGAATGCAATTAAAAACAAATTATTTGAAGGATAACCAAATAATCATAAAAGATGCGGTAACACAAAATTATGTAGATGACAATACAATGATATAGTACACATCACATACACATGTATAAAGACATATAGATGGGTGAATTAAAAAGCAGTTACAAAAGCAAACCATCAATACTTAACAAACAACCCTCAGAAACTGTTTATACATGAATGTTCTTGCAGCATTTATTGTTCATAGGTACTTTGTTAACAATCCTCACTGTAAGAGTAAAATGATACCATTAATAAAGCTGTTGGGTTGTTTTTTTCAGTATGTAATGATACTTTGATGCAACCTCAAAAACCGAAGTTAGAAAAACCAGCCCTCACAAATACATAAGCAACCCTCCGAAAAAGAATCTGAGAATGCAGAATGTATTTCCTAGTGCTTATATTTGACCTATATGTTTTCCTCATTAATCCTCAGCTATTTGTTAGAGGAGTATTTGGTCTATGTTACATTGCTTGGGTCAAGTGCACGCAGCCAGATCACAAGCATGGCAATGTGCTCATTGGGTAATACTAGGACAGCCATTCATTAGGTTACAGGACTTGAATATCCTCTGAATGACTTGACTAGGACAGCCATTCATTAGGTTACAGGACTTAAATATCCTCTGAATGACTTGACGAGGACAGCCATTCATTAGGTTACAGGACTTGAATATCCTCTGAATGACTTGACTAGGACATCCATTCATTAGGTTACAGGACTTGAATATCCTCTGAATGACTTGACTAGGACAGCCATTCATTAGGTTACACGACTTGAATATCCTCTGAATGACTTGACTAGGACAGCCATTCATTAGGTTACACGACTTGAATATCCTCTGAATGACTTGACTAGGACAGCCATTCATTAGGTTACAGGACTTGAATATCCTCTGAATGACTTGACTAGGACAGCCATTCATCAGGTTACAGGACTTGAATATCCTCTGAATGACTTGACTAGGACATCCATTCATTAGGTTACACGACTTGAATATCCTCTGAATGACTTGACTAGGACAGCCATTCATCAGGTTACAGGACTTGAATATCCTCTGAATGACTTGACTAGGACAGCCATTCATTAGGTTACACGACTTGAATATCCTCTGAATGACTTGACTAGGACAGCCATTCATTAGGTTACACGACTTGAATATCCTCTGAATGACTTGACTAGGACAGCCATTCATTAGGTTACAGGACTTGAATATCCTCTGAATGACTTGACTAGGACATCCATTCATTAGGTTACACGACTTGAATATCCTCTGAATGACTTGACTAGGACAGAGTTGAGGAATGATTCATCAACATGGTAACAATGAACAAGGTAACTATGCTTTAGACATGGATCTCAATTCTGCACAAATATGAATAGTTGCCTTCGTAGTTTATCGACAGACGTTTAACATTTTGGATTGCCTTTAAAAGATCTAAAATAGTTGCAAAATCTGCTTCATAACTTTAATGCATAAATTACTAACACATTATGCGAGCAAGACCATGTTTTACTTGCAAACAAGTATTTTTTCTTTTTCAATGTGATGATCTACAACACAGAACTGTCAAATTGCATTGATTCTGGCATTTTAGTTTATAATTGAAATTAATCAGAATTGACGAATTCTAACCCTAACCCTAACCCATTAACCCTAACCCCACACATGGTCTTCCAAAAATCTCCTTATTTGCAAAATGTTGGCTTGCTTTGCGTTAAATTGCAGATGGATAAAAAGCAACTTACAAAGAACAAAATCCAATTAACAGACGCTTTTCCTGAACTAACAATGGGGATAATAAATGAGTGGCAAACATATTGCTGCGAGAGCTTTACATACGTTATTTGTCTGAAAAAAGAAAAATGAAATATAAATACATGAATTCAATCATACATTAATAATAATGAGAAATGTATTATGCATTCAATACCAAAAAGCGAATAATAATGAGGAATGTACATACAGAAAGACAGGTGAATCAATTAAATGCAGTATGTTTCAATGCAACTGAGAATCGTTATAAACATGAATGAATCAATACAGGTACATCAGGATAAATCATAACATAATAATCAATTACAGGAATGTTTAACAGCACAGAGAGTTTCGTAGTGCGTTGTGTTGAAAACCAGACTTAATGCATGTGAGTAAAGTGTCGTCCCGGATTAGCCTGTGCACTTTCCGCTTTTATGGTATTTTCTGGTTCAAGGAAGTCTCTTCTAAACATAAATCCACTGTAGGCGGAAAGTGCCATCCCGGATAAGCCTGTGCGGACTGCACAGGCTTATCCGGGACAACACTTTACGCACATGCATTAAGCCCGGTTTTCCCATGACACGCCTCCCCCTACTTTCTCTGAATGAATTATCCCCACATTATAAACTCAATTTAATTGTCTATAATATAGTTTATTAAACGAAAAAAAGACAATTAATAAACGGGATATAAATGAGCCTAATCTCCACAGAATATAGAATCCGTTGGAAGTAAAGTGATACACCATCTCTAAACCTGAATAGGTTACAAATGCGTAAGAAAGACACGCTACAGAAAAACAAAACGAGCGATATCGGTACTAGGTGATGCCAATAAGCTGACGTAATGTCCCCATTTGTCAAAACATGCAAAACATCCGAGATTGTTCTTACCGTCTTGGCCTTATGGGATATGCACAAATACACAGACGCACACAATAAACGAGAAAGCGATGTGATGAATAATAACAAAATGAATTGAAAGAATGGAGTGTTAATGAAATTAAAGTCATACAATTTTCAGTCTATGTTAATGAAATGGAATTCAAAGGAATTTAAATAAACTGACAGTGTTAATGAAATGGAATTCAAATGACTTTAACTATAAAGACAGTGTTCATGAAATGGAATTCAAACAAATGTACATTTGAAGACAGTGTTAATGAAATGGAATTCAAGCAATTGTAAAGTTCAAGACAGGGTTAATGAAATGGAATACAAACAATAGTAAACTTAAAGACAGTGTTAATGAAATGGAATTCAAACAATTGTAAATTTAAAGACAGGGTTAATGAAATGGAATACAAACAATTGTAAATCAGTATATTATGGTAAATGTAGAATCTATAAATTGCTTGCCTGATCGTCGTCTAACTTTCCACAGCCTTAAGTCACATTTATTGCAAATAAAATCAAGTGCATTAAAATGTGTGAAATATGACTTAGTTAAAATTTGTTTGTAATGGGTTCTTCGTTCAAGTGTAATGCACATAAGTGCATAAATATGTAATAAAAATAACTGAGCATTCAATTTAACTTTTTTATTACTCAATCATGAACTTTGAATTTACTTTATATTAAATTTTATTTTCTAACTTTCATTAATTGTGCAAAATTCAGACTATTAAGAGACCACCGTACAATTAATTTCTATTTGATTTTGTTTATGTCTTTCCTGTATCTGATATTTCTTTGCAAATTATATATGGCATTAAAAGGTAATTAAACAAAAACTACTTTTATTTCTCATCTAAGCATGTGGGATTTTCATATGAAATTGATATCTTTCTTAGCAATTAATATTATTGGCACACTCGGTTGATTTGATTGCTTTTTCATCATTCTTCAAACTTAACATTTTATGACAGCTGTGCAACATAATTAATATTTCAACATTATTATATTATAAGGAGCATGAGGCAGAAATCTGTTCATTTTCTAAATGACTGGCATAATGTATGCACTTGTATGAATACTTTCAACAAATAAAACAAGAGGGCCCTGAGGGCCCTAGGACGCTCACCTGAAACCTTGTAACCCAATAGGAATTTGCATCCCTGGGGCGTGGCTTATTTTTATCCCAGGGGCATAATTTGAATCATCTTGAACAAACCTTTGGGCCTTGCAGTTTCCGGTAAAGATTTATAAAGTCATTTTACTATACAAGTCTATATAAATCATGTGACCCCTTGGGGTGTGACCAGATATGACCCCAGGGGCATAACTTGAACAATCTTTGGAGAGGACCACTATGCAATGTTACGTACCAAATACGTACCTTGCCGTTTCAGAGGAGAAGGTTTTAAAAGTCATTTTGCTAATTAAGTCATTATAAACCATGTGACCCCAGGGCCTGACCAGTTTTGACCCTAGGGGCATCATTTGAACAATATTTGTAGAGGACCACTATACAATGTTACATACCAAATATGAACTCTCTAGGCCTTGCAGTTTCAGAGAAGAATTTTAAAGTCATTTTGCTATTTAAGTCTATATAAACCATGTGACAACTGGGGTGTGGTCATTTTTGACCCATGGGGCATTGCTTGAACAATCTTTATAGAGGACCAATATAGGATGTTACATACTAAATAAGAAACCTCTGGGCCTTGCGGTTTCAGGAGAACATTTGTTAAGACATTTTGCTATTTAAGTTTATATAAACCATGTTACCCCTGGAGTGTGGCCAGTTTTGACCCCAGGGGCATAATTTGAACAGTCTTTGTATAGGACCACTATATGATGCTATATACGAAATAAGAAACCTCTGGGCCTTGCAGTTTCTGAGGAGATGATTTTAAAAGTCATTTTTGTTATTAAAGTTTATATAAATCATGTGACCCCCGGGCGTAGCCGTTTTGACCCCGGTGACATAAATTGAACACAATTTGTAGAGGACAACTATAGGATGTTACATACCAAATTCGAAACCTCTGGGCCTTGCGGTTTCAGAGAAGAAGATTTTTAAAGACATTTTGCTATGTAAGTTTTTATAAACCATGTGATCCCCAGCGCGTGGCCCGTTTTGACCCATAGGGCATAATTTCCAGGGCGTGGCCCGTTTTGACCCATAGGGCATAATTTGAACAATCTTTGTAGAGAACCACTATAGGATGTTACATACCAAATATGAAACCTCTGGGCCTTGCAGATTCAGAGGAGAAGATTTTTTAAGTCATTTTGCTATTTATTCTATATAAACCATGTGACCCCCAGGGCTTGGTCAGTTCTGACCCCAGGGGCATAATTTGAACAATCTTTGTAGAGAACCACTATAGGATGTTACATTCTAAATATGAAACCTCTGGGCCTTGTGGTTTCAGATGAGAAGATTTTTAAAGTCATTTTGATACATAATCTATTTAAACCATGTGACCCCCAGGGCGTGGCCTGTTTTGACCCCAGGGGCATAATTTGAGCAATCTTTATAGAGGACCACTATAGGATGTTACATACCAAATATGAAACCTCTGGGCCTTGCAGTTTCAGAGTAGATTTTTCAAGTTTACACTTTTTAAATCTATTTTTAGCTCTGGTGACCTACATATGCAGCGGACCGTAATGATTTGAACAACTTTGAAAGACGGTCACCCAATGATCATTCCTGTGAAGTTTGGTGAAAATCTGCCAAGTGGTTTAGGAGATGTTGTTTGAATGAAAAGTTGACGATGGACGCACACATGGACGCACGAACGATGGACAAATGGCAATTACAAAAGATCACCATGAGCACAAACCCATGAGCACTTTGTGCTCAGGTGAGCTAAAAAGTTGAGTTGTTTTAAATTAGCTTTGCAAAAATGGGCAATCAAAATAAGGTAGTGTCACCAATTTAGAGAAATACCATTGATCATTTGGTCAATTATTTTGAAGTATGAGGTAAAAATCATTGTCAGTTTTAAAACTCAAAATATTTACATTTTCTGTATTCTCAATGGAATGTCAAATATAAAAAAAAAAAAAACAACACATCTTAAAACTTGAGAAGTTATGTTGGTATGTGAAAAATTGTAACTTTTTTTTGGTCTCTTTGACCTACCTGAAACCACATCTATAAAGTGATATTAGTGTGTAAACAAACTTGTATTTTTCAGAATCATTGACATTGGTAACCTACCGATAGTCGTCGATACCAATCCCAGCCTGCACCTCAATATCCTCGTCCCCAAACGCTAGCGACACCTTCACCGTCCCAGCATGCACAGAGGCAGTCACGTGATTGTGGTAGGGGGAGCCACCCACTGCATAGAACAGAACACCTGACCCACGACTTGTCTGGAAAATGGTTAATAGTAATTTTGGAATTAAAAGCAAAAACATTGACAAATTCATTGCACATGGTTTGAAACGTTGAAATAATATATCAAAGACAATTTTTAACAATGAAATAACATGTAAAAAATGTTACAAAGTTACAAAGTTTATTGGAAAGTCAGCACATTGCCTGTGGCCATTACATAATATACAATTTCAAAAACAATATGGCCAAGACATTAAAGAATTCAATACAATACAATGAAAAAGCACTTTCAATAAGAAAAATATGAAAAAAATGGTATTGTACAAAATATAATAAGATCAAGTGTTGAATTGTTTTTCAAAAATAACCAGTTAAGATGGTTGAATCAAGAAAACATAAATTCAACTGTGGCTGCTTAAAATTGACAGAACAGAAAACCATGGCATGTAAAATACCTGTAAAGTATATAAATTTCAGTTTGCACACATGCTCAATTATATTTTTACCTTATTTGACACTTCACAATTGTGCAACATTTGCTGTTGTTGCCATACAAACTTATTGAAAACCAATAAAAACAGGTTTATTTCAGACATTTGTTATTAATTTAATGGGCACGGTTGTTAGAACTCTAAGCAGCATCTTAGACTGATTTGATTATTATAAAGACATCTGAATATTAATATTAGAGGTCTTCAGTACTGCTTCTGCATCATAAACGTAAGTGTAACTGCTTCTATCACCGCCTGTGCCAATGCTTCGCGATGCTTAACTAAATTGAAATTAGTATATTGCATAATGACTTGAATGAATTACTAAACTGAAATTAGCATATTGCATAATGACTTGAATGAATTACTAAACTGAAATTAGCATATTGCATAATGACTTGAATGAATTACTAAACTGAAATTAGCATATTGCATAATGACTTGAATGAATTACTAAACTGAAATTAGCATATTGCATAATGACTTGATTGAATTACTAAACTGAAATTAGCATATTGCATAATGACTTGATTGAATTACTAAACTGAAATTAGCATATTGCATAATGACTTGATTGAATTACTAAACTGAAATTAGCATATTGCATAATGACTTGATTGAATTACTAAACTGAAATTAGCATTGCATAATGACTTGATTGAATTACTAAAGTGAAATTAGCATTGCATAATGACTTGATTGAATTACTAAACTGAAATTAGCATTGCATAATGACTTGATTGAATTACTAACTGAAATTAGCATATTGCATAATGACTTGATTGAATTACTAAACTGAAATTAGCATTGCATAATGACTTGATTGAATTACTAAACTGAAATTAGCATTGCATAATGACTTGATTGAATTACTAAACTGAAATTAGCATTCAATAATGACTTGATTGAATTACTAAACTGAAATAAGCATTGCATAATGACTTGATTGAATTACTAAACTGAAATTAGCATTGCATAATGACTTGATTGAATTACTAAACTGAAATTAGCATATTGCATAATGACTTGATTGAATTACTAAACTGAAATTAGCATATTGCATAATGACTTGATTGAATTACTAAACTGAAATTAGCATTGCATAATGACTTGATTGAATTACTAAACTGAAATTAGCATTGCATAATGACTTGATTGAATTCAGCGCAAAATACAAACATTCATAACATTTTATGTGCATTATTTTCTATTAAATGCATGCTTTCATTTCTGTACTATGAAATAACAGATTATGTTTTGGCGTGAGCACAATTTAATGCATGCAAAAAATTCTGGTACCAATTATTATAAGACAAGAAATTCTTTAACTTGTGTATTTGTTTCAAAAAGATATTTGATGAAATAATTTGACTGCCTTATTATTATCTAATTTCTGAGCTTTATATATTTCTATATAAAAGTCATTGAAATTTTTTTTTTTTTTTTTTCATAAATTGTAAATTTTTTCATGTTTTGGTTGGCTGTAATTCTATATGTTTCCTTTGATTTATACAGACAAAGTGATGGGATAAATAAAGTAAAAGGAAGGTGTTGAATAAAGTTTATTGCTCAGCATGACAAAGAGCACCTTTGGCTAAGGCACAGGGTTTAGGTTTTCTAGGCTTCAGTAGATCCCCTTAGTTTTATTCAACGATACTAGTACATATTTAGCATAATGACTCAAAGCTGTTTCACTGACCTTGAACTCGAGGCTGAGTCTCGTGGCCTCAGTGAGCACGTTCTTGGCGTATGGATGTAGTGTATAGGCCAGCCACTCGTAGCCCCGTAATGTCACGGTGATGGGACCTGCAGCCAGATGGTGGACATTGTAAAACAAACTGTTGGTTTAACTTAAACAATGAATTGGGCACATATTTGTTAATTTGTTAATTAAAGTTGCACTTGAGAGAAGAATTCACGTTTAATGTGTGATTTCTTTTTTCTGAACAGGCTTTTAGTGAGAAGAAGTTAGTGTTTTGTAAAATGAATGACAGAAGACAGAAAACAGATATAGGTCACCTGAGGACTCCTTACAGAAAGCTTCAATCAGCTATGTACCTAGCTCAGAGCAGAATTCCCCCTGATAGTCCGAGCCGAAACAGTCACAGATGGCGCTTCTGTAGCCGTTGATGCAGGTGCCGCCATAATGGCACGGGTTGTTTGCGCACATGTTCACACATCCCTCAACCACACCTCTCTTCATCGTCACTGGGACAGTGGCCATCTTGCCGTCTGCTGACTGGTACTGGATGTCAGACATGCAGCCAATCAAATGAGGGAAGACGTCGGAAAACAAAGTGTCTGGGTCCGTACCTGTTGAGCGAGATCGAAACTAATTTCATACACAATTTCACATTTAAAAAAGACTAATTTTTAACAATATTATAAACAATGATAATTCAATATACCAATATATGAAGTTGAATGATATATGTTTTAATAAAGAAATTAAATTTTATAATAAAAACACTCAATTACAAACTACGCTTAGATGAAATGATACACAATTATCAGTATGACAGCATCACAACTCGTAAATAAGTTCTTTTCTTCCAAAATATATATGAGGCGTGTGATTGGAAAACCAGGCTTAATGCATGTGCGTTAAATGTTGTCCCGGATCAGCCTGAGCAGTCCGGGACGACACTTTCCATCTACAGTGGATTTATGTTTAAAAGAGATTTCCTTGAAACAGAAAATACCATAAAAGCGGAAAGTGCCATCCTGGATTAGCCTGTGCGAGACAACACTTTACGCACATGCACTAAGCCCGGTTTTCCCACGACACGCCTCATATACAGTGTAACATATTGGATTCATGTATACATGTATGCAACTATATATATTTGATATTAAAGGGAAAGTTTCAATGATTTTGGCTATGAAAAGTATTCATTCTAAAATTGACTTTTTCCTGTTCAATAATACATTTATTGTTTATATTTGATGGTTCGAAAAGCACATTGCTTGTGAAAGTTAAACTTTGACGAATATCTGTTATTTTTCGAGAAAATGTTGCTACCTGGTAGACATATCCTAGTTACTTTTTACTGAAAACGGCACAATAAAATGTCAAAATAATTATGTTGTGTGACCAAAACAGCAAAGCAGACAAAAAAGTTTTTACAGATTCAACAATTTCTCATTTTAAAATTCCAGTTACAGAGAACTGTTTTTCCAACCCAAAACTGCAGTGAACCAGTCCCTTCAAAACATTTTTAAAACCTCTAAATAGAACCAGAAAACTCCAGCGTACCCCCAAAGTAGAGCACAGACCCCTGTTTGGTCCAGTCGAGCAGTGTGGTGAAGTTCTGTCGGGTGTAGGCCTTAAGGGAGGTGACTTGTGACTCGCTGTCCACCGTCACATTTAGCTCCCCTGACTGGACATCCAGAAATACGTCCAGGGAATGCCACTGCTCATTATGTAAGGCTACAAACAGAATTGTGAATGTGAGATTGTGACATTCAGCTTTGAATCACAGAATTTCCTGTATTAGTTTACAGTGTTAAATTTGATTTGATTGTGACTTACCCACTATAAATTAAATACTAAAAATATCTACTAGCTTACAAGACTTACATGAATTAAAAAACAACCATAGTAGATCTAGACCACTATGTGCTGATACCAGGACCCATTACTACAAACTGTCATAAACTTAGTCTTAATCTTAAATATTTGCCAATGAACATCATGACTCAAATGTAAAAACTATTTTTCAATGGATACGAATTTAGAGATAATAATACATTTAAGATTGAGAAACCTCTACTGGTTTATTACTATCTCATCAAGACCTCTGTACAGAAGCATTTAGTCTTTAAAAGTTAGTGTTTGGAAGATTAAATGTTAAATCTGTATACAGTTATACCTGGAACCTAGATGAAGAAAATTAGTAGCCTGGCAAGTTTTTCTGCATTAACAACTTTATGTGGGTATTGCTAGATACAATACATATTGCAGTGTTTATAATTAAATTAGAAGACATAATATACCATAATAAAATCTATTGTTTAAAAGCCATATTTCATACGAATTTTAGTAGTTTTATACTTTAGAACTCTTTAACTGATTCGGATACAAGGGGTACATTTTAAAACCCTCGGTAAGCAGCTGTGTGCAGCAAGTCTATTACAGTTAATTTTTTAACTATTACCTCTGCAATGGAGGTTATGTTTTTGTAATCAAGGGGTTGTTTATCAATTTCCATATTGGTTTTTGTCCCATCATCATGCCAGCATTGACGAAATAACACCCGGTGGGATAAACTTAGCAGTATTCCACCTTGTTGAATACAGCAAACACGCGCATTATAATGATGCCATGTTGTTTATTTTCGTGACGTCATTCTTGTTATTCAGTGATTTTCTTTTCTTTATTTTCAAAATAAAGACAGAAAATGATGGGATAAATAGAATACCAGGTAAGTGTTGAATACAGATCTGTTTATTTGCTCAGCACGAAAACCTAAACCACTCGCCAAGGCTCATGGTTTAGGTTTTCTAAGCCTCGCTAAATAAAATAATCTGTATACAGCACTAACCTAGTATTCTCTGTTTGTCTCTAAGCAACTTTATGCAAAAGTTTATGAACGGATGTGAATGCAGCTTACTAGGATGGTTGGAAATGGGACAATAGACAAATGATCCGATTTTTTTTGGTGATCCGGATCACCGTCTGGATCCAGGAATCTTTATTCTTGGGAGGAAGGGCCAGCCAGGGAGGTAACCTATCACTGCCAAATGAAATTATTGTTAGTTTTTTTGGATTTTGCCGTGTTTTACAGTATTTCAGTCATATCACTGTGGTCAGTCAACCTACTCACACTTTCCCTGGGCAAGCTTAGCCGATCTAAGCGGTTAACCAGTACTAAGTGCACATACCTATGCCAGTAACTGACAACTGCCCTACTTGAACCAGAGGTAGGGGGAGAATGTGTATATAAATTATTTCATGACCAATCCTCACACAAGTTATTTGGCCAGACCGGGGAGTGAACTCACAAACCCCGGATTCACAGTCCTGGACTCTACCAACTGAGCTAGCCAGCTCGGCGTAAATGCAATTATTACGTAGTTCCCTATCATGGCGCAGGTGCACTCACTGAGTGCTTGCTAGTTTTTGCTGAAATATTGCAGTATTATCAAGATGCCTATAAACTGTTAATTGCTGTTATTTTTCATGTTTGAAAATGCTGAACAGAAAAATTTCCATAGTCATAAACATAACAACCAAAACTATCATCCACTAACGTTGATATATTGACATTAAATATATTTTCTATAAATATTTAAACCTTATCTTGGTCTTAAGAATTTATCTGAAGCAGGTACTAAATGTTGCCTTTAACTGATTCGCTTTATCACAAAATACTGATTTCAAAATCTACTACGATACATCAAAAGCAACAAATAAATGTTATTTCGCAATAATTCAACAATAAATCAGTTTTAGTGATTACACACCTAAAAAAATCATCAACTATAAATCAGATTCATTGACTAGATTCATATCTTCTGTCACACAAAAGTTATATCTGAATACAAACAAATAAACTGTGACTGCTAATTATGCTACATCACTATTAACATCTTTATCACTACCGTCACAATCAACTATTAACATCTTTATCACTACCGTCACAATCAACTATTAACATCTTTATCACTACCGTCACAATCAACTATTAACATCTTTATCACTACCGTCACAATCAACTATTAACATCTTTATCACTACCGTCACAATCAACTATTAACATCTTTATCACCACCGTCACAATCAACTATTAACATCTTTATCACTACCGTCACAATCAACTATTAACATCTTTATCACTACCGTCACAATCAACTATTATAAAGTTATATTTAATGCTATTTATGCTGCGCCACTCAGGAAATAATGTTACCTGAGATCACTCCTGAAATAAAATATTGATATGATCTTATGTTGAAGTAAACAAATGACCTCTGTATAATGAATATCACTGTCTTCTATTCATCACCACCATCACATCTGTCAATGTCTGGAATCATTGGCACTAAAACCATTCCTATCAATGTCCAAATATTCAACATCAGCAGCAGCATCATAATCAACATTATTATCACCACCACCATCATCATTATCATCATCACCATCACTATCATCACTATCATCACCACCACCACCACCACCACCACCACCATCATCATCATGATCATCATCACCATGATCATCATCATGGTCATCATCATCACCTCTAGCATTATCTTCATCATGATCATTATCATCTTCATTACTATCATCATCATCCATCATCATCATCGTCATCATCATAACCATCACCATTTTCATCATCATCATCACTATCATCATCATCACAGCCACCACTACCACCAAACAATAGAGAAAGACAGATTGTCAGAAGATGGCTCCACCAGACAATGTATCCAGTGGAACAGTCACCAACTGTATAGCAGCCTGTCACATTATTATTAAATTGTCATTACTATTTTAGAAAAGTTTACAACCATTCAAAACTGAAATAGAAGTTTTCTTATGTTGTCACCAGTATTTGCAATAAATCATTAACAATCTGTCAATATGTTTGTATAAACAGCTTACCATTGAAAACTAACAGGAGAACCTTATAATTATATTCACTGTAAAAAAATGTATCAATTGGAAAAATTGGAAAGCATCAAGAAAAACAAGGCTTGTCACAGGATGTGACATATGCCCCCCAAAGCATATGCTTGTCAGAGGAAGGCAAAACAATGTAAGTGTACAATATTATGCCTGGACAAATATCTTGAGATTTCAGCAACACAACTGTTTGTTGTTGTGACACACTGCCTCATAATGATCTTCATTCCCACCAAGTTATTACATTCCTTACATGTTGGCAAAAATGATGCTTCCTACAAAAAGTTCATTCTAATATTCGACCTTTTAAGTGTAACCTTGGACCCACAGACCTTGCTGTAAGTGGTATGCAACACATCATCTGGTCATGGGAAATAATAATCTGAAGTAATAATAAAATCCTTCTAGAAGTTTAGAAGTTATGGTGGAGAAACAGAAATCCTTGACCTTTGACCTTGAATTGTGACCTTGACCTTTGACAGACGAGCATGGGATTTGTATGCGACACATTGTATGGTCATAGAGAATAATAATCTGAAGAAACATTTAAATCCCTCCAGACATTTAGAAGCTATGAAGTGGAAACAAAAATAACTGACCTTTGACCTTGAAATGTGACCTTGACCTTTCACCGATGATTATGGGAGTTGTACGCGACACATTGTTTAGTCATGGGGAATAATAAAGAAGTTATATTAAAATCCTTCAAGGCGTTAAGAAGTTACTGAGCAAAGACAAAATTCGTGACCTTTGACCTTCAATTGTGACCTTGACCTTTGACCAAAAGCATGTTAGTTGTATGCGACACATCATTTGGTCAAGGGGAATAATAATCTGATGTTATATTAAAATCCATCCAGGCATTTAGAAGTTATGGAGTGGAAACAAAAATTCATGACCTTTGACCTTGAATTGTGACCTTGACACATAATAATTAGTAATTATGACACATACTTTCCTCTGAAACATACACAAGTACAGGATTATTTTCGTATTTCGTATTTTCAATCAGGAATATGCAAATGAGGCGTGAATTTGTAATTTACCAATTTACTTTGATGATTTCCTGAAGAGTGCAATCAAATTGACCAGAAATTGTAATCTGAAATGAATTGTGGTATATCAAGACAGCCAATCAAGCAGATGGAATTATTGTCAGTAAAAAATCAGGTAAATACGGATAGTTGAATCTAAAAGTACATACAAACGAAATACTCACAGGCTTCTCAATTCCTTTTCAATGAATTGCATGTGTCCAAGAATATCTCTGTGTTTTAATGTTCAACGGTATCTACTTACTTATGACACTAATATAATTCAATGGAATTACAAGAAGTATCAAAGAAAAGCTTGTTTTTACAGTTACACGTTTAATTACTAGCACAAAACATTATACTAGTATGCTGCATTAACTATATATCTAAATTTCTGCACTCCAAGTGACTTGCCAAATTTATTTAACTAGATGCCTGTTGGCAACATGTAGAGCCCATTGTCAAGAAGGCAACTTATATTGTTATTATTTTAAAATCACATAGGGAACAAGCTATATAATGCCCACATTTGACGGGGACCATATTTGACCTCTAAGTGTGACCTTGATCTTTTACCTAGGGACATGCCAACTCCACATGGTGAACATTTTGTGCAAAACTATGTCAATTTCCACTCACAAATGAAGAACATCTGGTCCCAAAAAGCTATATTATGCTCATATTTGACCTTGGACCTCTAAGTGTGACCTTGACCTTTGAGCTATGGATTTGCAGTCCAGACAAGCTGTATGTGACACACCTCCTCCACATAGTGAAGATTTGTGGCAAATTATTTTAAAATTCCCTGATGAATGATGAATTTACAGTCTGGACAAGCTGTATTAAGCCCATATTTGACCTTTTTCTGGACAAGCTGTATTAAGCCCATATTTGACCTTTGACCTCTAAGTGTGATCTTGACCTTTGAGCTAGGGAAACAGGTCTTGCGGACAGTCAGACACACTACATATACCGAACCGCTACTGTGACAACTAAGTGGAGCTTACTGCAAGCTGCCTCAACAAAAGGTTGTCCAAATGTACTTGCCAGAAAGACTGCTAACTGTCCTGGACAAGGAGGCTATGACACACTCTGTTTTGTAATACGCCTTACAAACAGACTGTCAAAAAGACTATTAGGCATTGTGGTAAGGCCACAAAAATTTATTTCGGGCAACGGTCTCAAAAAAGTTAGGTAGGGTCAGGATTGATTTTTTTTTGTGTGTACTTTTTCAAAAGACAAATTTCTTTTCACAAAATCTAAAATCTGACGAAAATGGATTTCACGGAAAACAATCGTCGCTAAAAACGTTAGGGTCGGGGTGTTTTCGCTTGGTAGAGTCGGGTTGCCTGAAACACAAACAATTTTTTTGGCCTAAATGCTGACATACATATATTGTACTAACTTTGTGTACTATTCGTGTAACAATGTTTAATTAAATCACAACTAGAATTGTCACATGAGAGACGAATATACCTAGACAATATACCTAGACAATATACCTAGACGATATACCTAGACAATATACCTAGACAATATGGCCTAGACAATATACCTAGACAATATACCTAGACAATATACCTAGACAATATACCTAGACAATATGGCCTTGAAAATATACCTAGACAATATACCTAGACAATATACCTAGACAATATACCTAGACAATATGGCCTAGACAATATACCTAGACAATATGGCCTCGACAATATACCTAGACAATATGGCCTAGACAATATACCTAGACAATATACCTAGACAATATACCTAGACAATATACCTAGACGATATACCTAGACAATATACCTAGACAATATGGCCTCGACAATATACCTAGACAATATGGCCTAGACAATATACCTAGACAATATGGCCTAGACAATATACCTAGACAATATGGCCTAGACAATATACCTAGACAATATGGCCTAGACAATATACCTAGACAATATGGCCTAGACAATATGGCCTAGACAATATACCTAGACAATATACCTAGACAATATACCTAGACAATATACCTAGACAATATGGCCTAGACAATATACCTAGACAATATACCTAGACAATATACCTAGACAATATACCTAGACAATATACCTAGACAATATGGCCTCGACAATATACCTAGACAATATGGCCTCGACAATATACCCTAGACAATATACCTAGACAATATGGCCTAGACAATATACCTAGACAATATGGCCTCGACAATATACCTAGACAATATGGCCTACACAATATACCTAGACAATATGGCCTAGACAATATACCTAGACAATATACCTAGACAATATGGCCTAGACAATATACCTAGACAATATGGCCTAGACAATATACCTAGACAATATACCTAGACAATATACCTAGACAATATACCTAGACAATATACCTAGACAATATACCTAGACAATATGGCCTACACAATATACCTAGACAATATGGCCTAGACAATATACCTAGACAATATACCTAGACAATATACCTAGACAATATACCTAGACGATATACCTAGACAATATGGCCTAGACAATATACCTAGACAATATGGCCTAGACAATATGGCCTAGACAATATACCTAGACAATATACCTAGACAATATGGCCTAGACAATATGGCCTAGACAATATACCTAGACAATATACCTAGACAATATACCTAGACAATATGGCCTAGACAATATACCTAGACAATATACCTAGACAATATACCTAGACAATATACCTAGACAATATACCTAGACAATATGGCCTAGACAATATACCTAGACAATATACCTAGACAATATACCTAGACAATATACCTAGACAATATACCTAGACAATATACCTAGACAATATACCTAGACAATATGGCCTAGACAATATACCTAGACAATATACCTAGACAATATACCTAGACAATATACCTAGACAATATGGCCTAGACAATATACCTAGACAATATACCTAGACAATATACCTAGACAATATACCTAGACAATATACCTAGACAATATGGCCTAGACAATATACCTAGACAATATACCTAGACAATATACCTAGACAATATACCTAGACAATATACCTAGACAATATGGCCTACACAATATACCTAGACAATATGGCCTAGACAATATACCTAGACAATATACCTAGACAATATACCTAGACAATATGGCCTTTTAAAAAAACTATGGCATCTATTTGAAAGAAATGGACCCAAAGGGAATACTTTAATTTGTGAATGTTTAACAGTGTATCTTGAAATATTTTAGTTCAATAGCATAACTGTCAACATTTAGTGGTTTGTAAACAAAGTCAAACTTGACCTGTATTTTATAATGTTACACATGTGTACCAAAAATTATTTGAAAATATCAAGTCTTTCTTGAGTTATCGCCCAGAAACCATGAAAACCAACTGACTGAAGGACTGACAAGCGCACTCCTATATACTCCCCCTAAACTTTGTTTGTGGGGGTAAAATTATGCAGCCACGTTTCCAGGGCTGGTATCATAGCGACAATTGCAACATTATCTATTTATCATACATGTGACCAATGCAGTACAATCTTTATTCATTTTAAAACTATTGCTAAAATCGAGTATAACAAATGTAAAATACTGTGATTTTACAACCTACTTCAAAAGAAATATGCTATCATAAGAATGTTTGCATCAAATTATAATATTAAAAGCAAGAAAACATCAAAAGTTGTAGACAATGTATCAGTAATTATACGTGCATCTTCAAATCTGTAGAATACTAAACTACTTTCTGGCGTCTTTTTGTCTACAACTGCTGGAAGCATCCAACAACAAACAACAGTGTCTATATTGAGTCCACTGCACACCATCTGATCTTTGTTACACTTCAGTTCTTTTAACTACTTAATCTGGGCTCAAGTAACAGCCGCAAATCAAGTGAGATGATAATGTTATTATTGGGAAAAAATAATTTCTTCCTTCACTGATCAAGGAATTATTATGACACCTTACATATCTGGTCAACCATAATGAATGAATTCAGAATAATGAACTCTACACAACTTAACCGTTCTTTTCCAACAACTGTTCCTTGGTGAAGAAGAAAACACTGGACGATGGAACAGTGAACTATCGAAGGTCGCTGTATGTGAACAGGAACACATAGGTTATGTATATAGCTAGCCGTCCCCTTGATATACAGACATTATAATCACAAACATTATTACTTCCCTTAAATAACAGTAAGCCACTCAAAATTTATGCAATCTCATTATGGAGGAGTTTGATCATAAGTACTTTTATTAGGCATAAAAAAAAAAATGTTTGTTTCAGGTTACATGCCCCCAAAAATTAGGGTAGATAGGTAGGGAATTTTTATTATTTTTATTTTTTATTTGATAAATGATCAACTTGAAGATTCTAAAACTGAATGAATATTCAAAACATGTCTCTAATATCATAAAACATAGTTTTGAAGTGGATTGTATCAAAACAAAACAGTTATTTATTAAAAAACAACAACATTAAATTATTGGAAAAAAGTAAAATAAAAATTTCTGACCCACTCAATAAATTGTTCTAAGGTCAGGGCTTTTTTTTAGGGTAGGTTGGGTAACCTGAAACAAACATATTTTTTTTTTACGCCTAAGTACCAACTCATAAATAAACAGACATTACAGCCACAAACATAACCCATTTGCTGATACGCTGAACATTCTAAAAGAAGTTTTAATATTTCGAAAGCACCTGTAACATAAGCACTTCCATTCATATGAATCTGTACCAATGCCCGAAATTTATTGACATTTGTTGCTTCAAACATGGAGCTAGACAAAAGACTGACAAATTCCCTGCGAAACTGACAAGAAGTGGTCTTTTATGACAAGACAACATGTCACTGGCAACAAATTACAATAAACTGCCAACAGGCTTTTATTCTACAAGTAACTAAAGCAACTGCGACTGTGTACAACCGAGTCACTGATTGCTTGCAAGTAAGTTGAAGACAACAGGGGCTAGGTGGTCTGGAGAACTTGGTATAAAAGAATTTCTCTGACACAGTCCCCAGTACCTTACTTTATGCAGCAGACGCTGGCCTGAATGGTTTCGGTCATGTGAGAAAACATTTATAGTAACCAACGCACTGTCTGTGATAGTGTGGTGTAACCTTTATACCACAAAATTTTCAATGATTTTGACCTTGACAAAGACAGTGTGATGTAGTCTCCAAAACACAAACATGACCTTGACCTCGATACTGGATGTCTGATAATGACTGCACATTCCACGTTTCTGACAACCTGACCTAATGCCCAATGATAATGAAAACGACATAAGGAATGTGTTGACAAAGTATGAAAAGCATGCAAAGCGAACAATAACAAGTGGACACAACATTTGATGTTTGTAATACTAGTTATGATAATGGCTCGTTTACCAGCACAATAAAGACAAAATATGTGTATTTGTATCCAATTTGCACACCCCCACACACATTACTGCCACATTTCGAACACGCCATGTAAAGCACAAAGTTCAACAAAACCTGAAATAACATACACTTAATCAGCCATATTTTGATACAAAACATGCAATTTTCTCCCAAATTGCTGGAATAAAACCATGACCACCCGATTAGTGAGCAGTCAATGGCCTTTCAACGAGTTTGGAATAGCTCAGTGTCTATGTGACAATGACAATTACTTTAATACATGAAAATAATCATGATTACCACACTTTGTTCATTTTTGTACACAATGCTAAATTTTACTGATATTTTATACGCTATCTGCCTAAAAGTGTTTCATTTGTGACAAAATTGACAGATATCAAATATTCATTTATATTTAATGCTCAAAATTGACAGATATCAACTATTCATTTATATTTACTGCTGCATTTTGTGTGTGTGAAGACTTCACATGCAGCCTGTCAATATTGGCACAAGGAAAATGTTAAAAATGGTTATTCATAAACATGGAAAGAAATTGAGACTTGAATCACTACAAAATGTGCAATTCTGTCTGGGCACACATGATTTTTACGTGATTAAATTGATTACATGATTAAATTTATTACATAATTAAGGGAATAAAATGGCAAATTATTCACATTTAGAAATTTAAATCCAGTGCATTAGCAGTATTGAAACTTTCAGGCTGTGCATTATAGATTTATTTTCATATTTTCCCAATCCAAGATCATATTGTGTTATTGGAGAAACATAGCTTGTGAAAGCATGAATCCACATAATGATTCAAGACAGGAACACATAGGATACTCAGCCACCAACTGGCGATCCAGGGTTGCATATAGCATGTCACATGTAATTAGCCATAACTGACGAGTGAAGAATTAGTGGAACCTTACCTTGCCCAAGAGATATTCCATCTTCTGAATACTTCATAAGTTTATAGGTCAACACAAACACTCCGTATTGCAATTCCCCGCAGAGTTGGTAGTTAATCCGCTTTAATTCAGTACTATCCAACCCTTTTAAATAATGGCAGAACAACAAACCTGTTGGGTTCCTTGTTTTAAAATTCAATGAAATACGTTGATTTTGCATATTAGAGTATTGAGGTGAAAATGACAAAAATGACACTCCGGGAATGTTGAAAGTCCATGATTTTGTGTCCTGAGAAGAGGTTCTGGTTGCCATAGCAACCACGCTGACTAGTAACACTGACAGTCGAAGACTGTAAAGATAATTGGTCCCGCAAAATTCTGCCATTTTGATTATTTCACCGTTGTACTATCCCTACCACGAAAACATTGCAGTTTTAGTCAGAACAGTGCCTGTATTTTGAATATCCACTTCGCAACCTGAAATATAAATTACACTGTTTATAACACACATACAAAACATTCGATGACTGACTGAGAATTGTGGATGCTGACTACTATTATGAAGTCTCACATCAAATCTCTGCAATTCACAGCTATCGAGTTCTCAATTATCATATAATAAAACATTATTTATAAAAACTGATTCTGCAAGCCATATTGTGTTTTAATACAACAATCAAAGAATGTTGGAAATTGCGAGCATAAAGGAAACTCAAGTTTAAGACATTAGAATAATCCTGATAAAAATTGCTGCAAAAAATTATTAACAATATCATTATAAACTTTTGCACCTTTTATTTTCTGCAAACAGGTTAGAAAGGAAATTTGAGGGGCGTCGTGGGAAAACCGGACCTAATGCATGTCCGTAAAGTGTTGTCCCTGATTAGCCTGTGCAGTATGCACAGGCTAATCCGGGATGCCACTTCCGCTTTTATGGTATTTTCTGTTTCAAGGATGACTCTTCTAAACATAAATCCACTGTAGGTGGAAAGTGCGGACTGCACAGGCTAATCCGGGTCGACACTTAACACATGCATTAAGTCCGGTTTTTCCATGACGCGTCTCATTTATGTTATGTGTATTCCACATATGTTATAGGATGGACGAATTGACAAACCACTCATGACCCGTATTAGTATTATTACGCATTGAATTGTTTTCTATATTTATACTCGGTTTAGTTCGTGCACGCGTTTCACATGTTTATTACACCATAACTCATACATCGATTTAACTGTATTCCAGTACAGAAACTACTAGAATTGTCACATGAGTAACGGATATACACCCAGACAATATGGCCTTGTCACAATACTATGGCATCCATTCAAAAGAAATGGACAGAGAGGTAATGCTTTAATTTGTGAATGGTCAACACTGTATTTGAAAAAATGTAATTTCAATAGGAGCTACAACTCTGTCAACATTTAGGGGTTTGTAACGAAAGTTGAACTTGATCTGTATTTTATGATGTTACAGCTATGTACCAAAAATAATTTAAATATGTGATGCCTTTCATGAGTTATTGTCCATGGTTTTCGGGAATTTAAGTAAAAATGGGGCCACAACAGTGTCAAAATTTAGCGGTTTGTAACCAAAGTCGAACTTGACCTGTATTTTATGATGCTACACATGTGTACCAATAACTATTTAAATATGTCAAGCCATTGTTGAGTTATCGTCAGGAAACCATGTTTTTAGGGAATTTAAGTCAAATAAAGGGCCATAACTCTGTCAAAAGTTAAAGGTTTGTAACCAAAGTCGAACTTGACATGTATTTTATGATGCTACACACGTATACCAAGAATAATTTGAATATGTCAAGCCATTCTTGAATTATCATCCGGAAATCATGTTTTTAGGGAATTTTAAGTCGAAAAGGGGCCATAACTCTGTCAAAATTTAGTGGTTTGTAACAAGCATCGAACTTGACCTGTATTATATAATGTTACACATGTGTACCAACAATTATTTGAATATGTCAAGCCTTTCTTGAGTTATCATCCGGAAACTATGTTTTTAGGAAATTTTAAGTCGAAAAGGGGCCATAACTTTGTCAAAATTTAGTGGTTTGTAACCAACATCAAATTTTAACTGTATTCTTTGATGTTACACATGTGTACCAAAAATTATTTGAATATGTCAAGCCTTTTTTGAGTTATCATCCGGAAACCAAAAACCAACAGACAGACAGACGGACCCACAAGCTCACTCCTATATACCCCCCCCCCCCTAAACTTCATTTGTGGGTGTATAAATATATTCATCTGAACAAATTTGTAACATACATATATGAATGAACATCAGTCTGAGGTTAATTTGTCAGAGTTATACAGAAGCTAACTAATAATTAAAATCGAACCGTCTCCCATCACAGCCAATAAACAGCAATCACACGTCCACAATTAGCGGGACACACTTCAAAGAGAGAAAATGAACTCTCACCTTGTAAAACAGTGATCATTATTAAATGTATCAATCAAAACCATTAATACCCTATCCACTTGAGTTCCCAACAACACTGACATTTCCTGGTGCTCTGACTTGACTGTTAAAAAACAACATTTACTACGTAAAAAACACAATCAATATACGGCTTGTTTTGATGTTGTGATCTCAGTCAGGAGATTAGCTTTATTATGGTAAACTAACTGCCTGGAAAGTGTTACACTGATCCTAGTTTATAATGCACTGTTGTTGTTTTTTCATCTTTAACATGTGCCCAAGAACAACATGGTAGCGTCAAAGACATAATTTCATACTGAAATAAGTTTTTGTTTAGTTTAATTTATGTTCAACAATTACACGACATATTTCCAAAGATCGAGGATGTACTGGCAAAGAAATAATTCCAATACCTTTGGTAAAAGAGAAACAAAAAATGTAAAGATCTCTGATTTTTAACAATACTAAAAAGGCACAATAAAATCAAAATAAGAATCCAAATCTTTTGATTTTACAAAAAAATCTTATTTTTTTGTATTATTTATCCCCTATTTGACTCTTATTAAAAATATGACACTATTTTCAGACAATTTTGGGAATGTTAGTTGACATTGGCCATTTTGGATACTGGTAATGCAAACATCAATTGTACAAGAAATCACCACATATTCTATGGTGGGAAAAATGACAAAGTCCATAAATTGGCAAAAATAGGTCACAGCCTAAATTCATTCCTTTACAATCACCAACATTTTAACGTTCTTCAGCAGTGAAAGTTTGAGCAAAATACGCCAAGCAGTTAAAGAGGAATTGAGTCCGCATCGGGATGTACGGACGGACACGCGCATAATGCTCACTTTGTGGGGGCATAAAAATACTTTACAAAATACAAGAAATAATTGCAAGGTGAGTGCGTATTTCCCACACAACATGCTCATAAAACACAGAAGCTTTCAATGGTTCCGTTCAACTGTTTTGTCAACAAAGATACCTGTTACGATAAGCGAGATTATGGGTGTACATAATGCGGCAGGTATAATTGTCAGAAGTAGTCAAGGCTTGTTCTCACCGTCAAAGCTTGTTCCCAGAAATAATGCCAGTATTCTCTGTTGTAGTGGAAGAAACAGGTTTTTGTTTTTTGTTCGTCATTCTGCTAAAAACACTTGCACAATACTCCACTGAACAAATAGTATTGACAGAGAATCAAGGTGTTTCTGTAAAGTGTATATACAGAACATATAGATCCATGTGAAACAACGAAGTAGGTATATAACAATTGTTGCAGACTTTGTAAAACATGTAGCTTACTTCTTCTTTACGAATTTAAGTACTAAAATATCATCTGCCAAACAACACAACAATATTTTCAATATGAAATATCTGTTAAGGCTACGTTTCCATGAGTCCATATCCGGGTCTGTATCCACATACATATCTGCAAATTTAAGATTCCAAGGCACAGTTCCATGCATCCATATATGTGTATTTAGTCTTGTCCTTCTTTTTGAATCTAACTTGCAAAATCTCAGCGTTATATGAGCATCCTAACTTTTAATTATGGCTGTGATGGCGAAATCCAACAAATTCCCTGCCATTTATGAGCATGTTACAAATTCCAACAAATTCCATACATTTGCAAGCATTTATTCAAATCTAACAAATTCTCTGCCATATAAAATTAGCATGTAACAAAATTCCAACAAATTCCATACATTTGCAAGCATTCATTCAAACCTAACAAATTCTCTTCCAGATAAAATGAGCATGTAACAAATTCCAAAAAATTCAATACATTTGCGAGCATTTATTCAAATCTAACAAATTCTCTTCCAGATATAATGAGCATGTTACAAATTCCAACAATTTCCATACAGTTGCAAGCATTTATTCAAATCTAACAAATTCTCTCCCAGACAAAATGAGCATGTAACAAATTCCAACAATCCCATACATTTGCAAGCATATATTCAAATCTAACAAATTTTCTTCCAGATAATGAGCATGTAACAAATTCCATAAAATTCCATACAGCTGCATGCATTTTTCTAATCTAACAAATTCTCTTCCAGATATGGGCATTTAACAAATTCCAACAATTTCCATACAGTTGCAAATTCTTTTCCATGGCATTTAACAAAATCCATCAAATACTCTACTATTTGGAATATATAAATACATATGTTTATTTTTCTGTAGTTTTCAAAGAATGCACATGGCCCTTTATCTCGTTAAATGGCATCCACATGTTGTCCGCGTCCAAACAAACTCACTCAATCAAGTGATTTGCTACCAACACACTATATGGACACAGACATGCAGATATGGAGATATGAAACCGGCCAAATGATTTCCAATGTGTTTGATTTTTTATACAGATATGGATTACTAATACGGATACAGACGCATGGAAACGTTTGCATATATTCTGTCATTGTAGCATGTAAATAATTCTGCCTGCTATCAAACATATTGTAAAAACAGCAACAATCAGTTAAATATTAGTATTCATTATTCAGAGGTTTGTAATTGCGCAAGACAACTGCATATTTTATCAAACCAGAAGGTTGTCTAATAATGTTTGATTTTGTTTATTTTAGATTTTTCGCCGTATTCAACATTATTTCAGTCATATAACATCGGTCAGTTAACCTATGCACTTTTCCTGGGCAAGCTTAGCCATTCTAAGTGGTTTACCAGTACCGAGTGCTAATATTTATGCCAGCATCTGACAACTTCCCTACTTGAAACAGAGGTAGGGGGAGAATGCCGTATAAATTATTTCATGACCAATCCCCAAACGAGTGGCTGGGGCTCGAACCCACGAGTGGCCGGGCTGAGGCTCGAACCCACAAACCCCAGTGACAGCGTAGCACTCTACCAACTGATCTAGCCGGACCCAGTAATACTGTTTGAACAAGAACATGTTGCATCCATCTTTCAAAGATATGCAATAATGTGCAAACACATGAAAAAACATGGGAGGCTTTGGCACGGAGGCTGTTCAACACATCTCGTTAAAAATGTAATATTCATACAAGTAATTAACTAGAGTGCTTCCTTATGCATTTTTATAAAATATTGCCACAACAAAATAATAAATTTTTTTCCAATTTGCCCCAATAGCATTGGGATTTACCGATACTTGCCATCGGTTTCTGCCATTCCACAATCATCAAAATTCTTTTTGCAGACATTGGTTTTTATGAACACTTGTTGTTCTACATCAACCAAACTTTAGCATACTGCGATCAAAGAAGCCTTGTTTACAAATTTACAAGCTTTCTGCAAGGATAATAACTTTGCACTTCAATAATTATTTCATGCTGCTGCTTAATAAATTCCATCTGCAAAGTACCAAAATACCATATTTATCCCAATTACCACGCAGTGAAGAGAAAACGCGGGGTGTGTCTATCGATATTAATAATTTTAACATGAAAAAATGCAGCTTAATATGAGGCACGTCGTTGGAAAACCGGGCTTAATGCATGTGTGTAAAGTGTCGCTTTCCGCCTACAGTAGATTTATATTTAGAAGAGACTTCCTTGAAACAGAAAACACCTTAAAAGCGTAAAGTATCATCCCAGATCATGCTGATCTGGGATGACACTTTATGCGAGTGCATTAAGCCGGTTTTCCCACAACACGCCTCATATGTGTTTTCATTCAATTTTCTTGAGTCTAACCAGTTGCTTCTAAGGTCAGCATTATAAACACTGAGTAATTAAATAGTTATTAACTGAGTGTCTCTTTATAATTATAGTACTATTTAATTTGAATTGTAATTCTACAAGATTTTATTTTATTTATTTTAGCTCGATTGCATCGAAAACTTTAGGGTTATGGAGACAGTCTTTAGTCCATTTCTAGCGAAGAACCAGTACTTGGTGTCTTTGGAAAAATCTAGAGAACACTCCCTGAGTGGGGATCGAACCGGGGACCCTCTGATCGCAGGGCAGACACCATATCCACTACACCATTGCTACCACAAAACTATTGAAATACTTAGGGTGTATTCCATGTTGTAAACTGTTTTGTTTGTTAAGGCAATTAGTCACTTGCTTGCAATATAAGGCCATCTGTAGTTAATATAAATTTCTCTACTGCTGCTATTGCTGGTGTTTCGCTGTAATTTAACATTAACATTTATCAGTTCTTAAAAGAATATACATTGTGTCAACAGTATTACTAAATAAATAATATGTGGCGCGTCGTGAGAAAACCGATCTTAATGCATGTGCGTAAAGTGTCGTCCCGGATTAGCCTGTGCAGTCCGCACAGGCTAATCCAGGACGGCACTTTCCGCCTACAGTGAATTTATGTTTAGAAGAGACTTCCTTGAAACAGAAAATACCATAAAAGTGGAAAGTGCCATCCCGGATTTGCCTGTGCGGACTGCACAGGCTAATCCGGGACAACACTTTACGCACATGCATTAAGACCGGTTTTCCCACGAAGCCCCTCATATGATATTACAAATTTTCATATCAACAACTGAGGGGTTACGTTCACAATTATTTTTCATTTAAAACTGCATGAAGATCTATATTTCATGTGTAATCCAAACAGCATTTAGTAATGTAAACATTGTTATTATATAATCTATAAAAAAAAAACAGCACAAGGAGTAGGCAAGTATTCAAACTTGCGACCTGTCAGTCAGAAAACTGCCACTGAATTTGTTTCCTAGTTTTAATTTCATATAAAACATGTTGTTAAGCCTATCTTATAATCTATCTATGAACAAGTTCCTTTAAATATCACCTTAAATTCACCAATAATTGAGGCGTGTTGTGGGAAAACTAGGCTTAATTCGTTGGGTAAAGTGTCGTCCGGATCAGCTGCAGTCCGCACAGGCTAATCCAGGACAGCCCTTTCCACCTACAGTAGATTTATGTGTAAAAAATACTTCCTTGAAACAGAAAATATCATACAAGCGGGAAGTGTCGCCCCCCATCAAACTGTGCAGACTGCACAGGCTAATCCGGGACAACACTTTATGCACATGCATTTAGCCCGGTTTTTTAGCCTGGTTTTCTCAAGAAATGCCTCAATTGTGCATTGAACAATGAATAGTGAGATTCCATTACCCCTCATGTCTGAATCCAGCAAACAAAATAATCTACATCAGGTTTGATAATCTGCCTCTGATAAACATGCAAATCAATCCTTCATTATCAGACACCTACATCTGACCTCAGCTGCATCTCTAAATGTCAAACAGGGGGGAGGGAGCTTCCATAAAACTATGAAACAAGACAGGAACCAATGTAAAACATTGGAAGCACTGCAGAGAAGCATATCTTTTTGCTCTGTATATACTGATATAGAACTTGTGTCTGTTTTGAATTGAACTGTTCCAAAGAATTTCTAAGTACTTTTGACCCTTGTTCACTGGCAGTTCACAGTTTCATGGACCATTAAATCTGTCATGAACATAAATACTTGATATACATGATGAGGGAAGGAATTCTGGCTGTCAATTTAGGGATTCCCCACCCTGGGGATTTAACAGACCCTAGGAGATAATGAGGTTCCCAGCTGAGTTCAAACTGCAGGGCCCAACCACTCAGGCTAATGTGGGGCCTCTGAGTGGCAGTTATCACCCACAGGTGTTGTTCCAGTAAATCATTAACTGGTCTGCTGAACATATTAATACAAGTTAACTTTGTTTGCCATTGCCTACCTGCCCCAGGAAAAAGCCCCTACTCAAAAGTTTTTTCTTTGTTAAATCAAACCATTTTTTTTTTAATTCCGAATATGCTACTTTTTCTTTGGGTTAAATAAAAGCTTGCTCTTCTTTCATTTCGGTCGTTTTCCATTGGGTTAATAAATTAACTTATCAGCTAGACACTTGCTTATAATAGTACATATCAAAATGCAATTCTAATCATGTTTTATCAAACTTGTGAAAACAACGGGCTCATTGTCTTATTAAGATGATTGCTAGCAAGCTGTCATTATATCAACAGACACTTGATTATATTATCAAAAGCAAAGTCTTTGTTATACGCTATATGTTGACGCTAAATGGATCATTAATAAAAAAAAATTTAAAAATAAAAAATTGCCTACCTACCTGTTACCAGCAACCTTGGGTAGGCAATTGAAAACAAACAATTTGTTAAGGTTGGCCCCACTGGTCATCTGTAATCTCTCCCAATAACCAAGAAAGGTACATTTTGATTCTATTCCTTTTATCCTACATGCATTCACTAAATGAACAACTGTTGAACCAATTTGTTGTATATCAACACTGTGGGATACAGTAAACAAGCACAGCCTAATGACATCTTTTTGTTTCTTTTTGTGAAGCCATTTCATGGTTTCTGTGTTAGTTGCATGTTGTTTTTTTGTATTTAGTTTAGTATTTTCTATATTCATATGACTGTACTTTGACAAATCAAATACATTGACAAGTTTACTAACCCTAACCCTTACCCTAGCAATAGTTATTATGTTGTAACAAACTATTTTAGAACGATGACCATATTTTGTTAAATCTTGTAACATTTGTACTGTAACAGTCATTATAACATTTGTACTGTAACAGTCATAATAACATGTGTACTGTAACAGTCATAATAACATTTGTACTGTAACAGTCATAATAACATTTGTACTGTAACAGTCATAATAACATTTGTACTGTAACAGTCATTATAACATTTGTACTGTAACAGTCATAATAACATTTGTACTGTAACAGTCATAATAACATTTGTACTGTAACAGTCATTATAACATTTGTACTGTAACAGTCATTATAACATTTGTACTGTAACACTGTAACAGTCATTATAACATTTGTACTGTAACAGTCATTATAACATTTGTACTGTAACAGTCATAATAACATTTGTACTGTAACAGTCATAATAACATTCATATTGTAACAGTCATAATAACATTCATATTGTAACAGTCATTATAACATTTCAGACACTTTATTCATTTATTAATAAATTAAATAAACCGCTGTTATTATTTTACAATGAAGATAAAAATAACCCCATGCATTTCTTCCTTTAGTCACTATTTCACAATTACAAACTTGAAATACCTCCAAATGGTTATAGTGCAGTGTTTTTTTATGAACTGCATTTGTTTTCTTTTCACTCACGTTTTGTTTGGCATAATTCCATCATTCTAAAACATTTAACCAGAATTCTTCAACCTGAAAATTCTCATCTGTGAAAACAAATCTGTTACATCTAAAGCCAAATTTCAGCCCCCCACCCCCACCCCGCCCCCATAATAGTTATAGAACATGCTTGTTTAAAATGTTTGTGGAGGGATTAAGCCAACAAATCTATTTATTAACACTTAGCTTCAATATTTCTTCACTAAATAAATCAAACAACAGCCACAATACCATGTTTTCTTATGTAGTTTTTGTTCATTACTAATTACACCCCTGCTTTACAATACCTCCCCACAGCAGTTTCATAATGATACCCAAGGCATGCTAGTTATAATAGTTGCATGTTTTTCTTGGCAGTGGTTGGAATTCTTATCACAATACATTGCCTGTATGTCCATTCTTTAGCCCCAATGTTAAACAATAATGACATTTCATCAATACTTGAACTGTTGTTGGCCAATCTATAGGTCTGCAACAAAATGGCAAACACAGTACTGCAATATGGCAAACACTGTACATGGACTGCAATATGGCAAACACTGTACATGGACTGCAATATGGCAAA